>JAIUCV010001046.1:0-199894 GCA_026724425.1 Erythrophleum ivorense | reverse complement strand
AGATGAGTGAGGCCAAGTCAAAAGTCCCTAAGCCAAGAGTGAGGCATATCCAAAAGTCCTAGAAATAGGGTGAGGTAAAACTGAAAGTCCCTAAAGTTTCTTGATGGCTTGATTATGAAAGTGTGGCATAAAAATCTTGAAATTGTGCATTCATGATCCAAGTAGCTTGTTTACTTGTACACTTGATGTATGTATGCCTTGAATGTGTGTATGAATGGGTGTGTGAGCTATTGAGATTCTAGGAATCTCACCCCCTCCCCCCTTTCTTCTTGAAAGGTCTAGGTGGTATCTAAGGACCAAGAAATGCAAGCCAAGAATCTTGAAGAATTGTATTTTGTCTAATATGTCATCTTACTTGTAGTTGAATGTCAAAGTGAGCTTGTATATGTAATTTTTGAGATGAAAGACCATGGGCAATTGTAAAATGATGTATGGATATTGTATATACTTTATATGGTACTAAATCAATGGAATCATAAAACTTGCCTCTTGTATAGTTTATGTTTAACTATGCATTAATGGATGTGGAATAGCTGAATTAAGATGCATGGTGTTTGGGACCACTTGGGTAGTTCCTAAAAGTCATATTCATGCTTTTAAACTTGTCCAAGAGGTGCCAAACACTAAAAGGAACCATTTCGACCAAAGAGTTGTATTATAGGAAGCAAAAATGACCATATTGGTGGGTTGTGTCACTTTTTGTCCAAATGAGTTCTCTTTGATCTAAAATTTGGTATGCATCTAGAGCTTGCTAAGAGCTCTTTGGAAAGATAAAGTGTAAAATATTTAGAGGTCTATGGAACTTTTGGTGAATTTTTAAAGTTAGAAATTTTTTTGGTTTTTGGTCAGTGTACTGTAAAGTTGGTCCGAAAATGAATATGTGTCATTCATAGAGCAAACAATGTCCAATTGCCATGAAATTTTATAGGGAGAAATTAGACCTTCCAGAGACTTGTGCCAATTTGAAGCACATCATTTGGATATCTAGAGAGAGAGAGATAAGAATTATTGAAGTTGTTGTTCTATTCTAGGTGCACCTCCAGACCCTCGTTACTATTTGATTAATTTTTGGGGTCTGAATACTCTTAGATTGGTTTGGAACTATTGTTCCCCTCTATTTAACATCAGTAACTTTCCAAATTGGTACAGAATGTATGGATTGGAGTTTTATGGAATTAATTATGAATTTCTAAAGTTTATATCAATAAGTTATATCAAATTTCTGGGCAGCTCAACCTCCATGCCTTTTCTATTGTCAAACATGGTCTAAATAGGATTTTCGTAGTTGGGAATTATTTTTAGTGTAAATTTGACATCTAGAGCTTTCCAGAAATATATGGTTTGTATGATTTCAATTTTTCTACATTTAGTTATGATTTTCCAAAGTTTCCCCTGAAATCTACTGTATGTTGTCCGCGAGATTAAGTGAAAATTTTAGGGTTTTTGACTTGAAAACCATGGATTACTTGATATTTTGAGTTGATTGTGATTTTTTCCAATGATAAATGACTAGAGAATGTTGTTGGATAATCCATAGGGCCCACGTAATGTGAGTTGAGAAAAAATTAACCCTGACGTAATGTGATAAAATACATGAAAATGTGGCTTTTTCCTAATAATTCCCTATGAACATGCATATAATTATCTTGAATGGGAGGATATAATGAGAAGAAATATAAGGTATAACAGAATCCATTTTGGAACCAAATAAAACGGTTATGTAAGTTTTTGACATCCTTATGCATTGATGTCCATGTATGTAAGAACAACTAAGATAGTGATTTTGAGATACATGATAATTTAGATCATTTGGGATGCTCTCATAGGCTATGGTTATACTTTTATATGTACTTAAATGGTTGTGGAATGATTAGAAGACTATTTGGTGCAAATTTGACCCCTTTGTAGTTTCAAAAGTGACATAATCTTAAGTTAAACCATAAACTGACCAAATTGACGATTTTGTGCATGAAATTTGGCATGAATATAGGTCTTATCTAGAGCTTTTCATAGAGATAAAGAGCACATGTATATAAATATGATGTATGAATACATTTTGGAACCAAATAAATGGTTATGTGAGTTTTTGACATCCTTATACATTGATGTCCATGTATGTAAGAACAACTAGGATAGTGATTGTGAAATACATGATAATTTGGATCATTTGGGATGCTTTCATAGGCTTCAGTTATACTTTTAGATGTGCTCAAATGGTTGTGGAATGATTAGAAGACTATTTGATGCAAATTTAACCCCCTTTGTACTTTCAAAAGTGACATAATCTTGAGCTAAACCACTACTGGCCAAATTGATGATTTTGTACATGAAATTTGGCATGAATATAGGCATCATCTGGAGCTTTTCACAGAGCTAAAAAGCATATGTATATAAATATGATGTATGAATCCATTTTGGAACCAAATAAACGGTTATGTGAGTTTTTGACATCCTTATACATTGATGTCCATGTATATAAGAATAATTAGGATAGTGATTTTGAGATACATGATAATTTGGATCATTTGGGATGCTTTCATAGGCTATGGTTATACTTTTAGATGTGCTCAAATAGTTGTGGAATGATTAGAAGACCATTTGGTGCAAATTTGACCCTTTTGTAGTTTCAAAAGTGACATAATCTTAAGTTGAACCACAAACTGACCAAATTGACGATTTTGTGTATGAAATTTGGCATGAGTATAGGTCTCATCTAGAGCTTTTCACAAAGTTAAAGAGCATCTAATTTCGAGCTTCAAAGAATTTACTATGAATTTTCAAAGTTGGCCAAATTATGCAGAATTGTCCCAATTATTATTCATATGGTTAGTTTGTATTTCTGTGTCACTTGAGTGTCAAATGAAATCCAATGCTTATACAAACATAAACTAAACATCATAAGCTTTTTATAGCCATTGAAAGCACCTCATTTGGAACTTTGTATAGGGAGAAATGAATTTTTGAAGTTTGACTTCAGCTGCAAGATACATCAGTGACCAGTGTTACTACTCCATTAGTTTTCATGGGAAACCTGGTTATTTTGATCTAAAATTTTTATAGTAGTTAAAGGACATCTGTAGCTTTCCAAAGTGGTATAATTTACGTGATTTTTATTTTTTAAAATTAGTTATGATTTTCTAAAGTTTATATTAGAATATGGAATGTAAGGCAAAATGCAAAATGAGATACCATTTTGTGACATCTGGTTTTCGCCAAATGACAAAAACAGATACGTTTTCAAAGTAAGCCCCTTGAAATGAGTTAGTTAAAGCTCTAAAAAATTTATGTAGCATTCTAGACTCCTAAAAATGGGAATCTAAGGCTCAGACGAAAAGAAAAATGGAACTAGAATAAAGAAACGAATTGTAATGAAATGTTGACGAAACGTAATGGCATTTTCATAATTTTGAGAAATTTTTAGAACTCTCATAGGATGACTTTTTAAATGAAATTTTTTATATTTCCAAGGTTCTGAAAGGCCTTGAAAATCATGGGAAGTCCTGGGACAGTTAAAACCCCTCTAGTTGATGTTTTCTAATGTCGATTGACCTAAACTTTGATTGATTTTTTCATGATGGTTTTAGCTCTGATTTGAGTGATTCCAAAAGCATTTTATAAATTAGGAACCTAAATTTTATAATGGAAAAGACAGTTCTCAAAAAGAAGCTAAAACAAACTGGAAATGAAGATGCCAAGATGAAGGAATGAAATTGGAATTTTTGAAAAGTTCTTCCTAACCTAGCTATATATATATATGTCATGCCCCCACCTCCTCCTTCATTTAGCCATATGTGTTTCTGCCTTAAAACAAAGGAGAGAGCTAGGATTTGAGGTGCACAAAGAAGAGAAGAAAGGAAGGAGGAAAAACAAGGAAGAAGGTATAGATTTTCTTGGTTTTTCATGGTTTCTCTTTAGCAAACTCCTTCTCTTCCATCTTCCCTTCTTTCCTATGATCTTATTGAAGTTCTTGGATCTATTTTGAGGGTAGAACAGAGGTGGAATTTTCGAATTTAAGAACTGGAGGCCAAGAAAAGGAAGAATCATCCAAGAAATCAAGGAAAAATAAGGTAAATCTTCATTCTATGGTAGCTACTCCTTTTTCCCTTCTTCTCCTTGGTTCATCTAGCCTAGGGAGCTCCAAGAGGGCATGGATTTTAGGTTGAACCAAGGGTGAATCTTAGGGAATTGAGTGTGGAGAATAAGAATATGCAAGGGAAACAACAAACTAACCATTAAATTTCAAGATAGAAAACCTAGAGTTTCAAGTGTCCCTTGTAAAATCTAATTTGATACAATGATTCTTAGACCTAAATGAATGTTTAGATGAGCTCCTAAGATCCCTAAAAGGCTCCTCACATGCATCTTCCATCAAGAAAATAAAGAAAACTCCAAGGGTAGCCTTAGAGAGCATAGCCTCGGCCTAAGGGACTTGGGGCACCTGGGGGGAAGTTTTAATTTGTTCCAAGTTTATTTTTGAATTATATATGATGGAAGAAGATGAGAGGAAGCCTTGAAAAAATTTTAGAAATTATAGAAAGTGAGATGGCATTATAGGTTCCATAATATGACCTAAAGAAGCATCATGTAGTTATGCTCCTTATTTTAATTCTTTGATGACTCCAAGAGGCTTAAAAAGAGTCAAGAATCATAATGAAAGGAAATAATGGAGTCTAGAACTCAATTGATGGATATTACTTTATTATGTGCATTTTGGAACTATGAAGGGACTATTAGACCAAGTTAGTGTTTAAAGAAGATGTATAGCTTTAGAAATGATTCCAAGAACTTAATTGGCTTCCATATATTGTGTTTAGGCCAAGAGAAACAAATCCCACACCCTTGTGTGTGTAAGGCCGAGGGAGAGGATTCAAGATTCAAGGGAAAGGTTTAAAAGTGTAACAAAGATAGCTCTTTCCACTTTTTCTCATGCATGAATGGGTGTTTGCCTTGTCTTTGAATGTATGTGTGTGTGTTTTAAGCCATGAAAAGTGTTCTAGCACATGCCTATATCCCATGGTACCATGATGTTGTATTATGTTTTCAAATGATGTTTAGTGTGTTTGCTTTGGTTTGCTTGAGTGTGGTGAAGCCAAGAACCCTTGAGAATGGTTGAGACAAAGTCTGAAGTCTTCAAAGAGTAAAGATTAGTTCAAGGCCTTTAAGGAAAAAGGGTGAGGCAAGTATAATCGCCTTAAAAAGAATGGATGAGGCTAATCCACTTACTTGGCAAGCTTATGTATGCTTTGTATGACTTGTTCAAATACCAAGAATGCTTCTTGAATGATCACACTTTCTATGATACTCATGCATGCATTTTTAAGACTTGAATTACATTTTTTATGTATGATTGAAAGAGAAATGAGCTATTGGGATTCTTTAAATCTCATTCCCTCTTCTCTAATGTATTAACATGCTAGGTGGACCAAATGAATAAGGTAATGAAAGCCACCAAGTTAGGAGATGAAAGATTGACAACAAGATGTATTGTTTTGTTCAATTTGTTGCCATATGAGTGGTCCATGATGTAATACATTATTGTAGATGTCCTATGACCTTATGAACATATGTAAATATGCAAATGTATCATGTACAAATGAGATTTAATGTTATATGTATGATATAATGCATTTTGGACATTGGAGAGCAAGACTTAACTTGTGTGTTCTTGGGTATGACATAGGGTGAGAGAGTGATTTTTTAATTTCTGGGTTTATGCACTTTTGAGACAAGTTTAGTAGACCATTTTGGTTCTTTTCCACGTGCTCAAGTGGCCATGGTTGCCTCAGAAGCTAAAATGGACCATTTGGACCTCTTATGAGACTCAAAAGTGACCAATTTGCAACCCAATGTCAAAATTTGACCAAATGAATGATTTTACCCATGAAATTTGGCATACATATAGATATTATCCATATATTTTTGGAAAGCTAAAGATCAAATTATTTTAAACTCTGTGGAATTAATTATGACTTTTCAAAGTTGGCATTTTTCTGCTGAACTGATGCAGACACTGTTCATTTGGTCAGTTGCTTAGGCTATACCATTCGAGGGACAAATGGTGTCTAATGCTCATGCAATTTATAAACATAAATTAGACATGATAATATTTCCATGTCCATCAAGATCACCCCAATTAGACCTCTGAATAGAGAGATATAAATTTTTGAAGTTGAAGGATAGTACCAGTAATGATAGTCGACCTCTGGTGCTATTCCATCAATTTTTGATGGCTACAGCCACTGTTGTGGTTTGTACATTTTTTTTTAACATAAATTAGACATCTGTATCTTTCTAGAATGATAAAGTATACATGATTTTGATTTTTCTAAAATTAGTTATAATTTTTCAAAATTTATGACAGTAACCTAGAAATTCAACACGAGGCTGCATCATTGATTTTCATGTATACCATCCACTTGCATGAGTTCTAGGCCACTTTTTCGAATGGTTATGAGTTTTAATTGTGTAATTAAATATGAGAATGAGATGGATGACTCCATATGGTCCACAGGACACTGAATGAAAAATTTATCTGCTGTATAACGCAAATTAATTCATTATTTTAAATGCCATTCTTTTGCCTTTTTTTGACATGCATGTGATAAGGCATGGAAATAGTTTGAGATAAGTTAGAGAAACATGGTGTTACAAATTTCATGTTGCATGGCTTGGACCCAAGTTTTGAAGTTCAAATTGGGATGTTTCTGATTAAACATATGTATTATGGATGGAAAATAAGTATTGTAAGCTCATATGGTCCATAAAGCTGAGAATGAATTTATTGAGCTCTCAATGATGCAAAATACCATCGCTAAAGTTCTACTTTCATGCAAACGAGTGTTATATGCCAATTTTTCTTTGAGTAGAGTCCTATATAGTTATGGTATTACACCAGTAACTTATCTTGCTATGGTGCAAGGGAAGCCTGTTGCGATAAGCATCATGAAAATCTGAAGAGTGAAGTCTAGGGGAGAGCTTCACCATAGCGTGGGAGTTTTAAGTTGCAATGAGAATTGCCCAAGTTATTAGGTTCTAGTAGCTAATTTGGTCATAACAAAAATTGCCCAAGTTGCGGCCCAAGTCTCCAAACACCCATTTTAGCTTAGAAACCTGGTTTTCACTATGGTAATGACATGTATTGACTTATAAACTAATGTTAATGAGTTTTATACCTCTTATAATTAAATATGAATGGAATGAAGACCTTGTAGGAGGATTTTTGCATCCTTTACTCATGAATCTTCTACTTACCTACTTGGTATTTAAGAATAACTAAAAAGGTTCAAATTTCCCTAGGTTTTCACCCGTTAGCAAATTATTAATAATGCTTAACCTTAAGTACTTGTGTTAAGCGACCAATTAATCTTAATTAATGTGTTTGGTAGTTAGGGACATTACAGAGATCAAGAAAAAGCTTATATGGATGTCACATGAAGCAACCAACTTATATAAGGCTCCACGAACATGAAATAGTGTTGCCAAATGCCGCATCCTGCTAAAGCAATCCATTATTACAAAAGTTCACCTTTAACTTTTAATATTTGCATTAACAAGTAAATAGAGGTCCAAGCCTATTTGTTTAGGCTATATCCAGAATGTAAGAACTTTGGACTCATCCATATTTAGTTTCAAGAATATCATTTGTAATATTCTATTTTTTGTAAACTAATATAGTCTATAAAGAATAGAAATCAATAATTAAAAAAGATCACAGGGAGAGAAAAGGCCAATCAAGGTTAAAGAGAATCGATATGGACCAAACTAAGGAAAATTCAAGGATTTAGAAAACATGAGAATTGAGTTAAGAAATTAATATTCCTTATCTTGATATGATGAAATAATATTAGTAGAATAACTAAATAAGGTTGCTTTTATTAAATCCCTGACGATGTATAGTTTAAGGCTTCACTTGACTATAACTTTGACTAAATTTTTTCAAATTGTTTTAAGTCACTATTGCCTCAAAGTAAATATTTTTAATGAAGAGTAGAATCTAAATTTATTGTGGAGCTATCAGTTTCTGAAAACATAAAGAAATAAGCTCAAACAATGAAATTAAAATGTAAAGGCAAAATTGAAATTTTGAAAAAGTGAAAAACCCTAGAATTCCCTATATAAAGGCATCACCTTCCTTTTCCTTCACTTAGAACTAACCTAAGCCAACCTAAACCCTTATCTATGGTGGCGTGAAGAAGGAGGAAGAAGCAAGTGAAGAAAGCCAAACATAGGTAAGCAAACATAGTGGCCTTGGTTTTCTAAAAGAGTGAGTCTTATAGTTAAACTCTTAGATGAAGAAGCTCCCTTAAGGAAACCAAGGCACCAAAATATTCTTTATCAAGAACACTTTCAAATGATGTATGATTTAGGCTTTGGAAATTTTGTATGTTTGGAACCCTAGCCATAGGTGATTTTTGGCCATAAGAGGGAATGAGAGAAAGAGACTTGAGCTTGATAGAAACTTGGTGAAACTAAGGGTTTTGAAGGGTAAAGATTAAGAATATACAAATAAAATTAGCAAAGAACCTAAAGAATGGCATATGGGTTCGCTTAGGGTTTGGTTTTACTTTTGAGAGATTCAAAGCCCTAAAAGAGTTAATTAATCCCTCTAATATCCTAATTCAACTAAGAAATGAAGTTTAGATATTCCCAAGCCTTGAAATTCTCTAAGAGTTTAACAAAAACTCCAAGGTGGGACCTAAAGAGGATGTCTTGGCCATAAGGGAATTCAAGCACCTAAGGAGTTGTTTCATTAATTCTAAGATTATGAATGGTTTAGATATGAATTATAAACACTAATAAAGTCATTAGAATGAATTTAGGAACTTTATTTAAAAAGTAAAAATGTAGGGTTCAAAGATACCTAATAGGACCATATGACTTTGAATAGATTTAATTATGTTTTTAATGGCCTTAATGAGTTCCATTGGAATCTTGAAGATCATATATGATGAGATTTTGAAGCCTAGAAGTTGAATTCTAAAAGTTACTTCTTAAGGCATTCAAAATGACCTAAAGTTATACTTTGGGGATTGATTAGCACATGTAAGGTAATATGAGATCAAATATAACTTAATTGATTATTTTATGCTTCATTTTATGTGTGTAGGCCAAAAACATGAAATCACATCCAAGTGTGTGTGTAAGGTCATGGAACTAAGGGAGAAGACCAAAGGAACTAATTAAAATTGTGTGTCAAGGAAGCTTTTCCTTCAATCTTATATATGTGTGGTTTGTTTGCTTGAGTTTCTTGGTTGTTTGTGTGCATTGTTTGCATTTATGAGACTTGTTGATTGTTTAAGTATAATATGCAATTGCATAATATTTATTTACATTTGAGGTTAGGTTAGCTCTTTGATGGGTGAAGCTATGCCAAAATTCCCTAAATATGGGTGAGGCCAAGTCAAGAGTCTCTAATGTGGGTGAAGTTAAACTAAAAGTCCTTAGATATTGGGTAAACCTAGGATAAAAGTCTCTAGGGCATGGATTTACTCTTGCTTGAACCATGAGATCCCTAAAGCATAAATTATGGTTTGGCTATAATTGTATGACATGCAGGCTTACTTCTATGTACTTAAGTGAACCATATGTGTGTTTGGATGTTGGATTAGTTATCAGGATTCTTTGAATCTCACTCTCTCCTATCTAAACTAACGATGGCTAGATGAAACTCAAAGAAAAGAGAATGATAAGTAAAAGGTTTAGAGAACCCAATTATGACAAGTAATTAACTAGGAGATGTTATTGTATATGTGATTATATAATTATATATTTTGATTTATAGAAATGCAAACATGTTTAAAAGCATTAGACCATGATATAAATACCATTTGATGTACGTAAAACTTAATAGAATGTAAATTGGCATATGAGGTTCCTTGGTGTCTATGTGTTTTCTTGCATGTGGGAAAGTGATTTTTAGTTGCAAGGCAATTTTTACATGATGGATCAATCATATATGATGCATTTATAAATTAAAATTTGCTTAAAAGGAAAAATGACATTTTAGAGCCCATATGGTGCCATTTGGAACCAAAATTTAGACTATTTGAACCATAAAATGTCCTTTTTTATAGGTTAAATGGCCTAATTTGGGGCTAAAATTTGGCAACTAATTAGGGGACATATAAAACTTTCCAACAAGCCAATGTTTGCATTTTTTTAAGCTCTACAAAATGTTGAATAAATTTTTGAATCTAGTCCTAAAAATTTAAATTATGTAGTTACTGTTCATTCAACATAGCTCTCAGATTTTGTGCCTTTTGAAGGACCAAATAAGTTTATTTTAATTTGAAATTTTTAGTAGAAAGTTCACATCATAAGCTTTGTAAAGATACCTAATTCGCATTAATTAGAGTTGTGTAATTCAAGTTATGAATTTTTAAAATTTGAATGTCATTTGGTGTTTTATGGTCAAATTGTACAAATGGCTAATTCTATGAAGTTTATTCTTATTTATATACTATCTTAATTGTAACAAATTAGTTATATATGAATTTGTGAAATGAAATGGTGACAATCCATGTATGAGCATAATGGAACCATTTGGCACTTTTAATAACTAAGAATTCCGCTGCTAAAGGTTTTGTTATCATAAATTTGCCATAAATGACCGTTTGTGTATAGTAAGAATGAGAGATATGTTATAATGTAACATCATGTGACTAACAAGTTGTATGTTAGATTCAAAAATCTTAATTCTCTCCTACTTTTCCAAGCTTAACTTTAGTCTTCTTTGCTTTTGACAATAGATAGCCTAAATGTCTTATCCTTTATATTTACACATGATCAGGACCTCCTTTAAATAACTTGTCAAAAACTCATGACATAAGTCAATGATCACACATGAAGATTGGAGTATGATCCACTAGCTTATGTTATGTAATATGATCATATTCTTTGCACTTAATAGTAACTTTCCCTCTTGAAATTTCTCTAATGGCTTCCTTATGCGAGACCATCTTTAGAGTAAGTTCTTGATAACTTGTCTACATTTGATGTCCTTATTATTCCAACAAGTTCATCACCTTCACTTTCATTAGGGTGTGTAGCAAATAGTAAGCAATAGTTATCTTGCACATTATTTAAAAAAGAAAAAGGCATACCTACTAAAATGATAGAAAAACAAAGCAAGAGTCTTACATTTACTAAATAGTAATGACTCTTGCATTAGCATTCTCGATTCTCAAGTAATAGTCCATATGGCTAAAGTCCATAAACATATTTAATGAATGAAAGTGTTCAAAGAATGAATATGCACTTTGCCAAATTCAAATCTTGATCAAGAAGCATAGTATTAGAAAATCAAGGGAGCAATTTGTAATACCTTAACCTATTAATTATTATACCATAGTCTCATTGTCCATCTCTATGCATCTATATGAATTGGAGCATAAGGATAAGAAACCATACATGTCATATGAGAAAATAATGAATATTTAATTGTATATACTTGTGTTATGTAAGATCTCATTTTCTCATTTTATACCCGTGGACCATGTGAACTCATCCACATCGTTTTCTAGTTAGAACACATCCATACAAGTCATACACATCATATTTAGTCTAATTCATTTCGGGTTTAGAACTACATCTCACAAAATGCATGGTTTGCTCTCGGGTTCAGTTTCCAACTTTCTGATACAAACTTTGAAAATTCATAACTAATTCTAGAAATATCAAAATTGCCATACCATTCTAGAAAGCTTTGGATGTCTACTTTTGATAAAAATAAATCCAGACTAATGTAGTAGCCTTAAACAACTAGAAATCGATGGAACAATAACACAGGTCTGGTTACATTAATGGTACTATCATGCAACTTCAAAAATTCATATCTCCCTATACAGTCCAAATAAGATGATGTTAGTGGCTATGGAAAGCTTATGGTGTATATTTTGTGTTTATAAAATTTCATAAGTATTGGACTTCATTTGACCTACGTGTGACATAGAGAAGCAAATTGACCAAATAAATAGTAACCATACCATTTTTGCATAATTTAGCCAACTTTAAAAAATTATAATAAATTCGCTAGAGCTCCAAATTGAGTTCTCTTTAGCTCTATGAAAAGATATAGATGAGGCATACTTGCTGACCAAATTTCATGAAAAAACTCATTCATTTGGTCATACTTTGGTTCAGCTCTCCATTTGGTCAAATTTGAAGTCTCAAATGGCATTTCAAGGCACCAAATGATCTTCTTGACCTTTCATAACCACTTGAGCAAGTTTAAAAGCATAAATACCATATATAAAAGTATGCCAAATGATCCAAATCATCATGGAGCTCAATCTCACTTTACCACTTGCACACATACACATGTACCTCATCACATAAGTGTAAATGAGTGGCAAAATTGACATTCTCATTCATCTAGCTTCCACATTGATACATACACCATTTATACATACGTTAAAATATGCTCAAGGGTTGACATCATATATACATCTCATGGTTACAAAGTTTAACGCCAATATGCCATCAAAATGCCTACTTTTCATAACCACTAGTTAAAGTTTTGATCTTCAATATGGTTGGCCTCCATTTCTTTGTCCACTTGGCTCACCTAGACATGGTTAGACATATGTGAGGGAAGAGTGAGATTCAAAGAATCCCAATAGCACTTAACCCTTTCAAACATACATAATGGATGTATAAACAAGCTAAAGAATGCATGCATGATATTCAAGCAACAAGTGAACATGTATAAGGCATTTTCCTTGTCATATAAACTTTTATATAATAAGCATAAGCTCTCAAGGGCATTGGTCTAGCCTCACCCATCTTTCTTAGGACCTTTGGATTTACCTCACCCACTTTCAAGGGACTTTTGACTAAGCCTCACTCTTCTTGAGACTTTTGACTTTGTCTCACCCATTTCTAGAGACTTTTAACTCATCTTCACCCTTGCTAAGGGACTTTTGGCACAACCAAACTCATGCAAGCCATAATACAATCATAAACACATTTCAAGAAATATAATGATACCATAATATGTAAGTATAGGCTAAAAACATTTTTTATGGCTCAAACATACACACAAGCACTTAATGACAAGAAAACAACTAAGCTATGAATGTGAGAAAGGTTAGAGAGGTAACTTGGAATAAGAACTTAACACTTTTTCCTTGCCTATTCCTTCCTCTTTTCGACCAAACACTTGCAATGAGGTAGATCTTAATTCTCTTGGCCTAGACACATTAAATAGGACACAATTACATCATGGAACCAAACTTTAGCATCACACACTCTCTATGGAAGTTCACTTTGTTCTATGGTAATATAATGGCTTCATATGAGACCTAATAAAGCAAATGCTAGAATTCAAGATATTGGCTCCCTTTTCTCCTTCCACCTAGGTCTCTTGACTCCATTTAAGCCTCTTGGAGTTATCACAAACTCACTCCTAAGGGTTTAGACACAAGTTGCTTCTTTAAGTTTTATTATGGATCCTACACTTCCATCACACAAACTAAGGCTTCTAAATTTTTTCCAAGCCTTCCCTTGATGTTCTCCTATCATGTTTAGTCCCTTTCTACCCTTAGAAAAAATTAAAACTCTCCCTAGGTACAAAATCCATGCTTGGCCAAGACAATTAAGACTTTTTAGGCCCATAGAACTAGCTTTGTTTTCTTGAAGGAAATGACACATGTGAGGCTTTCTAGGTGTCTAACTTATATACACTCTTAGACAATTATAAATACCACTAAAAAGCTTTATACATACCAAGGTGCAATGAAAACCCTAGGTTTTGGAAACCTATTTTCTAATATGTCATTTTGGAATTTCTTTGCATATACTTGTTTCCTACCTTTAAAAACCAAGGTTTCATGCTTGGTTTAGGTTAGATTTTGGTCCCTCTTGGTTGTTCTATATAAGGCCGAAACTACTTCTTAAGAAACAAGAAGAAGAAAGCATGGAAAGCTAGGTTTCCTACCTTGATTCAAGCCTTTACTAAGAGTTTTCTCCTTTGCTTTAGCTCCTCCTTGGATTTTCAAACTTCCCCCCTTTGAAAATGTCTCAAAATAGATCCAAATCACACACAAAAACCATGGAAAGGAAGAGGAGAAGGAGGAGAACAAGCTGGCTAAAGGAAGGAGCTTGAAATTTTAAGGATTTCTTACCTTTTACCTAGCCTTTTTCTTCTCCTTTTTCCCCCCTCTTATGCACCTTTTCTTGCTGAGTTCTCCTATATTTTAGGTAGAAATTAGGTTGGCTAAAATGAGGAGAAGAGTGGGGTGCCACTTATATATAGGAAGGGTTCCATAAGAAGCTTTTCAAAATGCCAATTTTGACCTTCATTATTAGCTTTTTCGATTTAGGCTCATTTTAACTCCTTTTTGAAAATTTTCTTTTCCATAGTAAGATTTGGGTTCTCTATCCTATAAATAGCCTTTGGAATCACTTATATCGAGTTTAAAACCTTCCCAAATGAAAGGGTCAAAGTTTAGGTTCACCGATTTCTAAAACATAAACCGGAGGGGTTTTAACTGTTCTAGGGGCTTCTATAGTTTTTAAGGCCTCTGAAAACTCTAGGAAACTCAATTTTTCTATTTAAAGATTCCTCCTCTAAGTTTTCTAAAAGTTACCCAAAATTACGAAAATATCACTACATTTCATCAAATTTTCTTTAGCCACTCCAACTTTGGTTTCTTGGCATCCTAAGCCTTGATTCCTCATTTTCTAATATTTAGAATTTTATCATAATTTTATTTGGCTTTAATAGATTCATTTTAAAGGACTCTCTTTTATATTTAGCTTGTTTTCATTGTTTTTACAAAAACCAAGTGTTACACAGTTTATGATTGCAGGAAGCATCTTAACAAATCAATTATGACCTTACTATATCAGACAAATGATTAGGTAGTATTTAGAACCTACATAAAAATTATCTATTTGACTACAATTCGATAAGTATATATTTACACATTTTAAATGGCATATGATTACCTCATTTATGGCATGATTTTAAGTAGGGAAAGATTCACATGACTTTTAAGAAGGACAATATACAGTAGATGTTTAAAAAGCATAATTTAAGAATGGTTTCAAGATTTTCAAGTAAACATACACTCACAATGCTTTCTAGGATGTAGCAAGATATTTTCAAACATCTTTCAATAAAACATCATCAATTATGTAAACATTTAGGTTTACCATTATTCATGATGCCTTGGCTTCATATATTATGACCTCATTTAGATGGCATCTTCAATCTCTTTTATGTCAGAACATTTCCTCTTTCATGTTCATTAACACATTCCTAGATTCATTCATGTGATAATAGCTTTATCATTCTATTAAATGCTTGCTTATTTGAATTTTCACTTAAATCAAAGATTAGATTTTACCAGTAGTAAAACATATGTACACAAAAATATGCATGTTAGTTATCACAAATATGCTTGCCATAATGCCATCCAAGATGTAAGTGTATTGTATTGCTTTCTTTTCAAATCTCAATAGCTATTTACCCAAACTATTGATATGATCATATAGAAAGGGATTCATTTAAGATAAACCATTTTGAACACAGAGGCCACTCAAGCCAATAATCATGCAAAGATGGATCACATAATATCACTTTTTCTTTCTTGCTCATATATACAACACAACTCATAGGCAAAATAGAAAAAAAGTGAATATGATAGATAAAACATACATTACAACATATGGACATGATGAAACATGATTCACACAACATAGCAATTACAACTCATGGCTTTAAGTATTTAAGTCTAACCAAGAAAAGCATAGAATAAATCTATAGATTTTGCTTTAGTAAATAAAAAGATTTAAAGTGAAAAAGTAACTCCCTCTTTGATGCTTATATCTTGGTTTCATTCCTTTCTGGTGTTTTCTTTTCTTTTCATTTTTTTTATTGGACAACATAAGCAACTCCCTTTGCTCACACAACATAAGTAGCTCTCTGGTGTTTCATAGCAACTTTTGTGCAACTTTCTTTAGTCCACCAAAAGGTTTAGTAGGTAACTTCTTCCTTCTCTTTAAATTGACCATCTTCAAGAGACATAGAGTGTATTTCCTTTTCTTACACAATCTCTTAAAAGCTTCATCATGTTTGTTAGGAACTAGGCAACAAAGTCTTTTTCTAAGCAAGATCTTTTCTCTAGGATGTTACTCTTGGAAGAAGAGACAAAAGCTCTGACACTAGTTATTAGCACCATAAGAGTCTAAGAATGGGTGAGTTGGACTTTTTAAAAGGTTATCCACATTTTGAACATCTTTTGATAGAAACTTTAGGTTCTTTCAAATCTATCTAAAAATCAACTTCCTAAAATGCAATGTGCATGTTGAAATTGTGGCTTAAAAAAAGATAATTTAAAAACTTTTGTATGAAATATAATTTCTTTTCATCTCTCAAAACATGAATAATAAAAACACAAAGTAGGAAGAAATTCATTTCTCAAGAAAGATCAACTTCCAAGAACCACATTGAAAACTCAAGAAGCATCAATTTTTGTAAAGTAATAAAGCGAAGTTTTTTAGAACAATTTTATTGTGAAATCATGAGTTGTGAAAACAAAATTCAAATATGACTTCTAACTTCAAAACAAATTTTTCAAATACCAGGCTTGTCATAACATACCTTATCTAATTAATTCATATCTTTTGCATCTTAAGGTGACAAAATTATAATTGTTGCAAAACTTTTTGAAGCAGATTTTAGCCCGTTTTACACATCAATTGGAACTATAAAGGTCAAAATCTGAATTCTTTTTCCTTTTTATACATGGCTACCATACACAAGTTTGTTTGGATTGATAAAACCAAAATATAAGCTTCATTTGCATATTGGAGTCATATAAGCTATTTTGATCACTTTGGACATAAAAGAGCCTTAAATTTTAAAAATCCATAACTTTGGCTATACAATTCTGATTTACGCAAATTAGGTGTCTACAAAAAACTTATGATCTAAACTTCATACCATAAAAATTTTAACTAAAAATGAATCCATTTGGCTCTTAAAAGACCAAAAATCTGTAGCTATGATAGTATGAATAGTACTGCACAATTCTATAATTTTGCACCAATTTCAAAAATTTACCAAATATTCTATAAAGGTTTTAAAGAAATACCATCTTTGGCTTATTAAAAAGCTCTATAAATTCTTTAAGTGCCTACCAAATTTTAACCCCCAACTAGATCATTGAGCTATTAAGGGTAGAGGTGCAATTTATGGCTCACTTGAACAAAAATTTGGTTCCAAAATAATCCATTTGGCATTCAAATTGCAATTTCTCATTTTGAGAAAATTTTCATCTATCCAAACATCATTTCCATGAAAACCATTGCATGAAATAAGGCTAACATTAAAAATTGACCATCTCACACCTAATTATACATATGGACTAGATAACATCTCATATAGGACTTTATGTGCTAATGGCCAAACCATGTAGCAAAATGGCATATATTCATGTGCTTAAGTTTATACACAAGTTACCATTACATATTCTTGTCATATAGAAAATATTTCATTACTAATGTATCACATATATTCTCAATTACATAGTTACAACAAAAGCTCTAATACATAATTTGTAAACTTTATTTCTTCTTATTTTCCTTCTCCTTGCTTGAGCAACTCGTAATGGCTAGTAGAAGATATAGAGGGTGAGATTGTGGGGAGAATCTCAATAGCAAATCTTAGTCCATATCCATGCACACAAAGAATGCCATAAGGAAATGCAAGCATGCCACTCATATACATCATATAGCTCCAACATAACATTTAACATGAAACTTTCATTTTCATCAAGCTATGGCAATAAAACATACTAGTTAGGCTCAACTAAACTTAACTTTGGACTAAGAAAAAGCTATTGCACTCAATTCTCTACCATAGGGAGCTAGGAGCTATAACATAGCCTTTCACATGCATAAAAGATAGAAACAATTACAAAATATAACTTATAAAATCATTAAGCAAACAGGCATACAAATATCTTAACTCATTCAAACATTCAAATGCATGCAAGATAGGAGAGATAACTACCTTATGGATTGAGAAGCTTCAAGCTACCACTAACTCACTTGTTTATTCTATTTTCTTTGATCCTCTTTGGCTTGACACCCATAAACAAGTGAACTTGGGCTAGCTTGGTTTACATATGTCAATTTGCAATGCAAAACAACTTAAGAGGATTTATTCTAACTCTTGTTATTAGTACTTAACCTTATTAGAATTTAATATGCAACTTTGACTTAAGTTCCTTAAGAGACGACTTTTATATTTCACTTTATAGGTTCCAAAATCTCATTTTCTATGAGTCATATAACTCTAATGGAACTCATTAGAGCCATCAAGTGCATGATTAAACAAGCTAAAGGTGAAGTTACTTCTTTAGGTCCTTTTAAACCCTAAAATTTTGCCTTTAAAATAAGGCATCTAAATTCACTCCAATGGGTCCATTAGTATTTATTCATGACATTTAGGTCTCTTAAAACCTTGAAATTCATAAAAGCAATCCCTAGGTACTCTTTATAATGCTTGGCTGAAACTAGTACCCATATTGGCCTAAAAGGACTTTTGTCATTCTTCTTATGGAATTTGAGACATATAGAGTGTTCTTGGCTCTTTTCTAGTTCAAGTTTAGTCTTAGATGACTTAAAACATCTTTCTAAGTTTCCAAAACTTCCAAGGTGCAACAAAAACCCTAGGTGCCATAACTTGATTTTTATAACTTCCTAATTGATTCTCTTTGGATATTCTTAATCTCCATGCTTCTAAACCCTTATTCTTATCAAGTTTTAGCCAAACTCAACATCCATATCCATTTTCTCTATCTAGGCTAAACTTAAGGGAGAATAGAACTCAAAGGAGAAGCAAACTCTTAAGCTCATAACATACCTTATTTGAATGCTTATGAAATGGATATTCTTGTGATGAAATTTGTTGCTCCAAACTCCCTCCTTTTCTCAAGTGGTCAGCCACAAAAATGTTCTTTTCAAGAAATTAAAACTATCAATAGAAAGAGCTTAAAGAGAAGAAGAAGTTTGGAAATTAGCATAAGGTGAAAAGATGCATGGATTCTTACCTTTTTTGCCTTTTCTTCCTCCTCTTTCTCTTTTCTCTTTGGACATCTATGGCCACTGGTTCAAAGGTGTGTGAGTTAGTTATGAGGGTGGCATGACATAATATAAGAAGGAAGGAAAGGTTGTAAAACAATTTCCTTAATTCCTATTACGTCTCGGCAATTTAATCCTTCCATTTGAACTCATATTGGATCTTTTTTAGAGTCATCTTTCCATAATAAAATTTAGGCTCTTTAGCTTATTAAAAACATTTATTTTGAAATTTTTGAGATTCAAAATAATTAAGAAAAAGCCTTATTAAAGTTTCAGTCAACCAACGTCTTAAACCATACATCATCATGGTTTTAGGCATTTCGGCAGTCCCTATGGTTTTTAGGATTTCTAAAAACCCTAGTGAGCTTAATTTTAGCATTTAGAACTCTCTTCTTTGAGTTTCTAAAATTTTTCATAAAATTATAATTTTGCCACTGCTTTATCAATTTATTCTATTTAGCCACTTTATCATCGATTTTTAAGTTGTCAATGATTCTATAACCTCATTTTTAAATGTTCTAATTAATATTCTACCTTTGCTTGCTCTTAATTCATCCTAATTTAGGATCTTCTTTTATTAACATACAAGTTCCAGTTCAGTTTTAAAACTGGATGTTACGATAGTAACATAAGGAACCATGACCTTACACCTTAGGTTCCTATAAAGTTATGTGAAAAATCATTTTCATAAAACTAGTGTGCTTTTCAAAATAGTGAATAGAAGACACTTTAGAAACCCTATTTGAAAACTTCAGGATGTTCAAAGATTAAAAATGTAAGTGTAAGGTAGAAAGGAAATCACACATAAAGATTTTATCCTAGTTTAAACCAATGTGGTCCTAAATCTAGTACACATAAAGATTTTTTTCCCTAGTGATGATGAAATCCCTTACCATGGTAAGGGATTTCATTATCACTAGGGAAAATCACTAAATTACAACCAAACAATCATGTTTTGAGGATCAACCACTTGGTTTTTACTTCTTAACCACCAAGGAAACATCATGGGATCACATATTTGTGTTTTACAATCTAAAATCGAGACAAACTATAATAGGGTTAGCTCCCAAAAACTTTTACTTCCTAAACCTAAGGAAACCCAGTAGACTCATTCCTAAGAGTTTTACAATCTTACAAAATCCACTAAGATTTACATATATTCCTAGCTAACTAGGTGAAGATATAGAAAGGTATAAAGAAAGCATTCTAATTAGCTCACTCAGTGTAATGTCCAATTTTTTAAAAGATAAACCGAAGCTTATGTTTTGATAAAAGAAGACTTTAAAGTAAAGTAAATTAAGGCCAATTGAGGGTAGAATGTGTAACATCCCTAAAAATTAGAAATTTCTAATTATTTAATATTTTATGAAATGAATTTATTAAGCTTTAATAAGATGAATTTGAACAAAATTACTTTATATGTGAAATGTATGGGACAAATAGGACACATAGGATTTTCTAAGATTTTAGAAGGGTCTAGGGGATCCAAGGGCAAAATCGTCATTTGTCACCTGGACAAACTTTGATAATTTTTTCAAAAGGCTAGGAAGTGAAGAACTAACACAATATATTCATTAATAGTTAGGGAATAATGCATAGAAATCATAAAATTCGTTCTGTAAAATTCTGGAATCATTTGAAGCAAAAATGGCTTTAAACAATTAATAGTTTATACAGAGACAAACTAAACCCCAAAGCTCAGGTTAACTACCTCAGGAGATTTAGTGTAGAAAGATCTACCAGATGGTGGTGACAAAATCCAAAAATGTGGTTTTAAAATGGAAACATAAGCAAAAAGTAAATAGAGGTGCTTGTCTATTACCCTCCCACTAAGGGCAAAATGGTCACTTATGTCATAACTAGTTCCTCTTTAGCATATTCATACACCTATAAAGCTTAAATGCAAGAATTACATCCATTTACATGAAATTAGACACCAAAATTGAGCCATTTATAGGTCATTTTAAACCATAGAGGTCTAAACTTGATTCTTTCTTTTCCTTAACTCATTTTTATCATAAATCAAGTTTGTTCATAGTTATATTATGGTGCATAACTCGTGGAACCCCTTAATTTCCCATAGAATCTCAAATGACAGCATAGGTGCCAAAATCTACACCAAATTTAAAAATTCATAACTTGGGTTATACAACTCCAAATTATGAAAATTAGGTGTTTATGGAAAGCTTAGGATGTGAACTACATTATGTAAAACTTTCAGGTGAAATTGAGCATTTGCTAGGTCAAATGCAATGGAACAATAACATAAGTCAAAAATAGAGGCAAGTAGTAGACCTAAAATTTAGAATTTCATATCTTGAGTTACACTACTCCAAATTAAGTGCTCTTAATGGCCACAAAAATCCTAAGATGAGACCTAGTTTTTGTAAAAATTTCAAGGGCATATGAGTTTATTTGGCCTACAAAATCCATTGCATATAAGAAGCTATTATAGTATTTAAGCACCACTAGACCTCTAACTTCAAATTTCATAACTCCCTATATACAACTCCTTTTCATTCAAACTTAGTGGCTCTAAAAAGTTTATAATGTCAACTATATGCCTCTAAAATTTCATGGGCATTGGACTTCATTTGGCCCTTAAATGACACAAAATTATAAAGTTGTTTTGTGTGAATAATGATAAGACCTATTTGAAATTTTTATCCAATTTTAGAAATGTGTGAAATATTCTCTACAACTCCAAAAATTATGGTTCTTAGCTTGACAAAAAGCTCTAGGAGAGGTCTAAATGCATGCCAAATATTAGGCTCAAACTAGATCATTTAGTCCACTTTTTACATAGAAGTTGTTTATGGAAGTTTTAAGACCAATTTTAGCTCTAATTTGGACCATTTGGAATCCAATTGGTTTTCTTCCACCTTGAGCACATTTCTTTCATTCTAAATGATAGTTCTAATCATTCCATAGCATGCCAACATAATCAGATCAAGATTAGACCCTTGATACCTAATATTACATGCATTCGTTATGTCATCCCATGTGTCAATGTCTACCATAATATATGTACATTGCCACAAATAGACATACATTGCTATTCTTCAACTTTTACATATGGTTCCATCATAAGACATGTCATATTATCATCATATACATCATAAGTGTGTCATGGTACATGTAAAGCATCATATACATACATATACAATAATTTGGTACAATATGGGATTCTAATACCTTATTCTTTAGTATCTATGACTTCTCATGATCTTAGGCTTGATTTGATGAACCTGAAAGGGAGATAAAGCTACCTTTTGATTCTAGGAACTTGAGTGTACCACTAACCTACTTGTTGCCTTCCTTTTTCCTTACTTTCTTTGGATTGGCACTCACACTTAGGAGTGTTTGAGCTAGATGGACCTATATATTGCAATTTCAAGACAAGTTAATCATATAAGACTCATTCTAAGCTTCATTATCTTCCTTAAATCTCATTAGGGTTCAATATGCTACATAAGGCTAGCTTTAGGTCCATAATAAAGATACTCTTGGTTCTTGCTTTTCTAACCCCAAACTCTTACTTTCTACAAGTCTTATGACTCTCAAGAGACTCATTTAGATCATTACATACTTAGTTAGAAGGGTTTAGAATTAACTTGCTTCATTAACCTCATTTAGGTCCTTAAGCTTTCAACTTTCATTCTAAGCCTTTTAAATTCAATCCAATGCTTCCATAATTATTTATTCATCATATCTAAATCGCTAGATTCATTAGAACTTAAAGAAACACTCCCTAGGTGCTCCTTCCATAGCTTGGCCGAACCATGGCTTTAATGGAGGCCATATAGAGTTTTTCTTGCTTTCCTTGGAAATTTCATACATATTCCTATTCCTTGATTTCTCTAGAGTTCTAGACAAGATTAAATATGGATTGGATTATCCTCTTAAAGTTTTAAAACTCTCAAGGTGCAATTGAAACCCTAATTTTTCTACTTTGCTTTCTAATGCTTCTTTCTTGAATCTAATGGCATATTATCATTCTTTATGCTTCAAAACCCTTAGGTTAGCCTTGGTTTCAAGCAAAACATCCTTCTTCTACATGAGACTTCTCATGGCTGAATAAGGAAAGGAAGGGAGAACCAAGGGGAGCCAATTTTGCATCATGTTTCAAACATCATATTAAAGCTTTTCAAGAGAAGAATTTGATGCAAAGCTTGGTTTCCTCAAATGCTTTCCTTCTTTAACAAGTTCAACCATGAAAACCCTCCTCTTAGCAAAGCTAAAACCATGGGGAGAAAGGGCTTGAAGAGGAGAATCAAGTTAGTGAAGGAAGAAGTATGAAAAAGTGCTAAAATACATACCTTTTTTTGGTTTATTTTCCTCCCACTTTCCTCTTCCTTTGGTACAACTTGGAGCTCTGGTTTAGGGTAAGGGAATTCTATTTTGAATGGTGGAAGACGTGCTGGCCTATTTTAAGAAGAGGGGAGATAGGTTATAACACTTTTCATAATTCCCATTTTTCCCGTTTTTACTCATTTTAACTCCTTTTTTAGAACCATCTTTTTTGTATAAAAATTTAGGTCTTTTAGTTCATAAAATGCCTTTGGTTTCACCCAAATTGGATTTAAAACCTTATCAAACCATCCTGTTAAAGTTCAAGTTAACAGACAACATAAATCATACTCCGAAAAGGTTTTAACCATTCTAAGGATTCTTGTGATTTTTTAGGCCTGTGAGAGCCTTGAAAAACTCAATTTTATCATTTAAACCTCCTTTCTTTGAGTTTCAAAAAGTTACCCAAAGTTATGTTTTCAGCTTCTTCATTTAGCTACTTTTGCTTCGATTTTGGGCCATCATTAGCTTTGTATTCTCATTTTTAAATGTCTAAATTATTATTTTAATCTTGTTTAGCCTCTAATTGTTTCATTCTAGGGTATTCTTTTATAATCTCATTGATTTCAGTCTAGTTTTAGAGAGGCTGGATATTACAACTTAGACTCTAAAATAATAAAATATTAGAAAAATAAATAATAATAAAATATATGACTACAGAACTTAAGTGGGACCTATATTGTCCTAAATAATATTAAAATATATGCAAAACCTAGAGAATGCAAGCCAAATAAAATATTACAAAAAACCTAGGAAAAGATATATATTAGTAAAATAGAGATATTTTCATAAAATCTGGCAAAGAAGGTGCTGATGTGGCACCATGAGTAAGGAAAGAAATGATGTGGCACCATGTGTAAAGAATTTTCTAGAGATTATGTATGTTACAAAAACTATGACACTAGCTTACGACAATGAACTTGGTAAAAGATTGTAATCTCACATTTTATGAAAAAATTACTGCTGATGTCACTATTAACATCGGATGACACAACTGCTTACTTAAGCAGTAATAAATGCAAACTTATCTTAACAAAAGTCGAGAAAAGTAAGCATCATTAAAATTTAACCATGGTTAATATTCATTTGTAAAACAAGATACAATCTCAAATGTTGACTGTAATATCCGAATTTCGTTAAACGATGGAAATGGGTGCATTTTCAAAACAAGTCTCCTGAAATGCATTAGTTAAGATCCCAAAAACTTTGAGTAACATTCTAGACTCCTACAAATGAGAATTCTAGGCTCAGATAGAAAGAAAAATAGAGCTAGAATGAAGAAACAAAATTTAACGAAAAACTTACGAAACGTAATGGCATTTTCGTAATTTTGAGCAAATTTTGGAATTCACATAGGAGGGCTTTTTAAATGAAAATTTTGAGTTCTCCAGGGTTCTCAGAAGCCTTAAAAATCATGGGAAGCTCAGGATAGTTAAAACCCCTCTGGTGGACGTTTTCCAATGTCGGTGAACCTGAACTTTGACAAATTCATTCGAGAAGGTTTTAGCTTCGATTTGAGTGATTCCAAAGGCATTTTACTAAATTGGGAACCTAAATTTTATAATAGAAAAGACAGTTCTAAAAAAGAAGCTAAAACGAATTAGAAACAAAAATGCCAAGAACGAAGGACAAAATAAGAATTTTTAAAAAGTTTTCCTTCCTTCCACCTATATATATATAGGGCACCCTACTCTCCCACTCATTTAGCTTCATATGTTTATGCCCTAAACCAGAGAGAAACCCCTAGGAGAGTGGCACACAAGAGGAAGAAAAAGAGGAGGAGAAATCAAAGGCTAAAGGTATGGATTTTTGGCAGTTTTTCATGCTTTTTCCTTTCCAAACCTCTCTTCCTCCATTTCCTTTTCTTTCTTATGATTATATTGAAGTATATGGATCTATTTTAAGGGAGAAACTGAGGAAAAAATTCGGATTTGAAGAAAGGAGGCCAAAGAAGGGAGGATTCAAGTGAAAAAACAAGGAAAAACAAGATAATTTCTTCTTCCATGATGGCTACCCCTTGCTCCTCTTCTCTCCATGATTCACCCCACTCAAGAAGCAATAGGAGGGCTTGGATTTTGGGTAGAACCAAGGGTGAATCTTAGGAAAAAGAATGTGGAGAATAAGAATATGCAAAGATTCTAGGGTTTCATGTGCTCCTTGTAAAATCTGACTTGATACCTTAATTTCTATGCATAAATGAAAGTTTAAATGAACTCCTAAGATCCCTAGAAGTCTTCCCATGTGCTTCCTCCATCAAAAAAACAAAGCAAAGTCCATAAAGGCTATTATGCTTCATTGTGTCGGCCTGAGGGTTACCATGCCTAGGGAGAGTTTTAAATTTTTTTAAGCCCATTTTTGAGTCATATATGATGAATGAAAAAAAAGGGAAGCCTTGGAAAAAATTTAGGAAGCCTAGAGAATGAATTAGTGCCTTATGTTCCATAATATGACCTAAAGAAGCAACATGTAATTAGGCTCTTTATTTCAATTGTGTGATGACTCCAAGAGGGTTAAAAGGAGTCAAGAATCATATATGAAAGGAAAGAATGGAGCCTAGAATTTATTTCATGGGTGTTGCTTCATTAAGTGCATTTTTGGAACTATAAAGGGGTTTATAGATCAAGTTAGTGTGTGAGAAAGATGTGTGACCTTAGAATTAATTCCATGAACATAATTGGCTTCCATATATTATGTTTAGGCCAAGAAAAATTATTCCCACACCTTTGTGTGTGTGAGGCCGAGGAAGGGAGAGCAAATTCAAAAGAAAAAGTGTGTGGTTACATCTAAGGTAATTCACTCCTCCTTCTCTTATGCATAAATATATGCCTGGCTAGTCTTTAAATGTATGTATGTGTGTTTTAAGCCATGAAAATTATTCTAGCATGATTTCATATATCATGGTACCATGATGATGCTTTATATTTCTAAATGATGTTTATAATGCTTGCTTTGGTTTGCTTGAGTGTGGTGATGCCAAGAACCCTTAGCCATGGTGAGGATGAGCCAAGAATCCTTAAAGTTGGTTGAGACAAAGTAAAGATTTTTCCAAAAGTGAGGTTGACTCCCAAGAGTAGGGTTGAGTCAAAAATCACTTAAAGAATGGGTGAGGCAAGTCCAAAATCCACAAGTGAATGGGTGAGGCTAATCCACTTACTTAGCAAGCCTATGTATACCATTTATGACTCGCTCAAATGTTAAAAATGTCTCTTGAATGATTGCATATGTCAATATGCCCGTGCATGCATTTATAAGATTTGTTTTGCATATTTTATGTGTGATTGAAAGGGAGATGAGCTATTGAGATTCTTTGAATCTCATTCCTTCCTCTCCAATGTTCTAACATGCTAGGTGGACCAAGAGAACAAGGAAATGAGAGCCAACCACTTGAGAGATGAGAATATGACATCAAAGTGCATAGATTTTATTACTTTAAAGCCATATGAATGGCAAATGTTGTAATCCATTATTGTATATGTCATATGATGTTATGAACATGTATAATTATGTCAAAGTATCATGTATAAATGAGAGTTAAGGTTATATATGTAACATCTGGTTCTCTAAAAACAAGAAAAAACGTGATAAATGTAACGTATAGTTTCTCCGTAAACGAACAAAACTCATTGGATACAAAAGGAAGTCCCGCGAAATGATGCAGTTAAGGTCCTAAAAAATTTGGGAAGCATTCTAGACTCCTAAAAATAAGAATCTTAGGCTCAAATGAAAAGAAAAATGGATCTAGAATGAAGAAATAATTTCTTAAGGAAAACTTACAAAACATAATGGCATTTTCGTAATTTTAAGCAAATTTTGGAATTCACATAGGAGAGCTTTTTAAATGAAAGTTTTGAGTTCTTCGGGGTTCTCAGAGGCCCTGAAAACCATGGAAAGCCTTGGGACAGCTAAAGCCCCTCCGATGGATGTTTTCTAATGTCGGTGCACCTAAACTTTAATGGATTTGTTCAGGAAGGTTTTAGCTCCAATTTGAGTGATTCCAAAGGCATTTTACTAAATTGGGAACCTAAATTTCATAATGAAAAAGACAATTCTAAAAAAGGAGCTAAAATGAAGGAGAAAAGAAAATGCCAAGAACGAAGGGCAAAATGGAAATTTTTGAAAAGTGTAACTTCCTCCCACCTATATATATGATACCCTTCTTCTCCCTTCATGTTGCACCCAAAACCAGAGGAAAACCCTAGGGAGAGTGGCGCACAAGAGGAAGGCAAAGAGGAGAAGAAATCAAAGGCTTAAGGTATGGAAATTTAGTAGTTTTTCATACTCTTTCTCTTCCAAACCTCTTCTCCTTCATTCTCCTTTATTTCCTATGATTATAATGAAGCATATGGATCTATTTTAAAGGAGAAATTGAGGGAAAAATTCGGATTTGAAGAGAGGAGCTCAAAGAACACAAGATTCAAGTGAGAAAAAGTAAGAAAATAAGGTAAATCTTGCATCCCATGGTAGCTACTCCTCCCCCCTTCTTCTCCATATTTTGCCCCATGTATGTAGATGCTAGAGGGCTGGAATTTTGAGGGGAACCAAGGGTGAATTCCATGAATTTAAGGGAGAAGAGTAAGAATATGCAAAGAAATTCAAGAAAAAACCATGGATTTCAAGGTAGCAAACCTAGGGTTTTATGGGTTCCCTTGAAAATGTGATTTGATATAATTATTCCTAGGCCTAAATGAATGTTTAAATAAGTTCCTAAGATCCCTAAGAGTCTCCCTATATGCATCTTTCATGTAGAAAACAAAGCAAACTCCAAGAGGCCAAAAGGAGACATAGGCTCGGCCTAAAGGGGATGAGACACCTAGGGAGAGTTTTAAAATTTTTCAAGCCCATTTTTGAGTCATATATGATGAATGAAAATGAGGGGAGGCCTTGGGAAAAATTTAGAACCCCTAGAAAGTGAGTTGGTGCTTTATGTTCCATATTATGACCTAAAGAAGCAACATGTAGTTAGGCTCTTGGTTTTGATTGTGTGATAACTCCAAGAGGCTTAAAAGGAGTCAAGAATCATATTTGAAAGGAAAGAATGGAGCCTAGAATTCATTTGAGGGGTGTTGCTTCATTAGGTGCAATTATGGAACCATAATGAAGTTATAGACCAAACTAGTGTTTAAGCAAATTGTATGGCCTTAAAATTGAGTCCATGAACCTAATTGGCTTCCATAAATTATGTCTAGGCCAAGAGAAATCTTCTCCACACTTTGGTGTGTGTGTGGCCGAAGCAAGGAAGGTAGATCCAAGGGAAAAAGTGTGTAATTGTGTACAAGGTAGCTTACTCTTCCTTCTCTCATGCATGATTATTTACTTTATTTGTCTTTGAATGTGTGTATGTGTATTTTTGAGCTATGAAAAGTCTTCTAGCATGACTTTGATTCTATGGTGCCATGATGTTATAATATGCCTTCACATGATATTTATGATGTATGTTTGGGTTTGCTTGAGTGTGATGAGAGCAAGAACCCTTAGCCATGGTGAGGATGAGCTAAGAACCCTTGAGATTGGTTGAGACAAAACAAAGAGTCTCCTAAAAGCAAGATGGGCTCCCAAGAGTATGATTGAGAGATGAGAGTATGACGTTGAAATGTATGAAATTTGCTTCTTTAAGGCCATCAAGGTGGCAAATATTGTTATCTATGGTTGTATATGACCTATAACCTCTTGAACATATGTAATTATGTTAATAAGTGATGTATAAATGAGAGTTAAAGTTGTATGTATGAATATGTACATTTTGGTTATGTATTGGCAAGTTTTCATTATGGAAGTATGTTTATAAATGGAAGTGGAATGGCCAAAATGAGATGCATGAGGGTTAGAACCATTTGGGTAGCTCACACAAGTCCTAATTATACTTTTAGTCTTGCCCAAAAGGTGCCAAGCCCCAAGGAAAGCCATTTGGACATTTTGGTATCCTATATGGAGCCAAAATTGACCATAATGGAACCCTATATCACTTTTTGTCCAAATGATCTCTTATTGATCTAAGATTTGGTATGAAAATAGAGCTTGTTAAGAGCTTTTCAGGAAGCTAAAGAACAAAATTTTTGAAGGTCTAGAGAATATTTGATAAATTTTTAAAGTTGGACAATTTTCTAGTTTTGGTAATGTCACTGTTCATATTGGTCCAAAATGAAATATGTCACATAGGGCCCAAATGATGTCCAATTACTACAAAATTTTGTACAGAGAAACTAGACATTCACAGTGACTTGTACCAACTAGAAGCACCTCGTTTGGATGTTTAGAAAAGGGATATGAATTTTTAAAGATTCTATCTAGTATCAAAAACTTCACCCGATCTCAGTTATTATTTGATTGGATTTCGAGGTTTGGGCATGCCTAAACCGGTCTGGAGTTATCTTTTCCCTATAACTAATATCCACATCTTTCCAAATTGGTATCATTTGCATAGATTAGATTTTTTTGGAATTAATTGGACATTTTTGAAGTTTGCTGCAGAATTCTATGATAGCACTAGTGGACAGCCTGACCTCTGGACCATTTCACATGTTAAACATCCGTTCTGTTGGATGTTATGGTCTGAACATATTTTTTGCATAAAGGATGTGTGTAGCTTCCTAGAATGGCCATGCATGATTTCGATTTTTCTAGAATTAGTTATGATTTTCCAAAGTTTGGATAGAAAAGAGGCAAAATCTGGTTGAAATTATATGTGTACATTTCATGCTTCTCTTCGAGTTCCTGGAGATGTAAGCCAATTTTGATGATACAAATGAGTTGTATTCATGTAATTAAATATGATAATGTGATGATAAGCTCATATGGTCTACGTGACACTAAATGAAATTTTCATACGCGATGCAACGCAAAGAAATATATTATTTTAATGAATTTTTCTCACTTCCTTCATGGGATGTATCATATGAGCATGCAAATGTGTATGAAATGAGTTAAAAATATAAGGTGTTACAATATGTGTGGAAATGTGCAACTTAAACATGTAATGGCAAACTTGCATTATGGAAATGTATGTAAAAATGAAAGTGGAATGGCCAAATTGAGATGCATGAGGTTTAGAACCATTTGGGCAGTTCATATAAGTCATATTCATGCTTTTAAACTTGCCCAATTGGTGCCAAACACCAAGGGAAGTCATTTGGACACATTTGGTATCTAATATAGAGCAAAATTGACCATATTGGAAACCTATACCACTTTTTATTCAAATGAACTCTTTTTGATCTGAGATTTGGCATGCATTTAGAGCTTGTTGAGAGATTTTTGGAAAGCTAAAGTAAAGAATTTTTGGAGGTCTATGGAATATTTGATAAATTTTTAAAATTGAGAAATTTTCTGATTTTGGTTTAGAGTACTGTTCATATTAGTCCGAAATTAGATTCTATCACTCAGGAGGCAAATGATGTCCAATTGCTACAAAATTTTACAAGGAAAAACTAGACCTTCCTAGTGAATTTTGGCAATTATAAGCACCCCATTTAGATGTCCAAAGAGGGAGATATTAATTTTTGAAATTTCTATCCAATATTAGGCGTCCAGACTAGCTAAGGTTACTATTTGGTTAGTTTTTGATACCTGGACATGCCTAAAAGGGTCTAAAGTTATTTTTTTCCTCTAGCTAACATCCGTAACTTTCCAAATTGGCATTATTTGCATGGATTGGATTTTTTTGGAATTAATTGGATATTTTTTAATTTTATAGCAAAAGGCTATATCAGTACCAGTAGCCAGTCAAACCTCTGCACCTTTTCCAATGTCAAACATCCTCTTTGTGATGTTTCATGGCCTGGAAATATTTGTAGCATGAAGTAGACATCTGTAGATTTTCAGAAATTGTTAAGAATGCATGATTTTGATTTTTCTAGAATTAGTTAAGATTTTTTAAAATTTGTGACAAAAAGAGGAAATTTCTGGCCGAAGCTACTTCATGAAATTTTGTGTATTCCCTTGCCTTGTATGAGCTCTAAGCCAATTTTGGTGATGGAAATGAGTTGTATCTATGTAATTAAATATGAGAATATGGTACATGAGCTCATATGGTCCACAGGACACTGAATGAAAAATTTATACACTACGCAACGCTAAAATATTCATTATTTTTATGTTATTTTCTCACTCCTCCATGAAATGTATGATGTGAGACGTGGAGATAGTATGAAATAAGCTAAGAAATTATGGTGTTACATTGATCAATCCTATAGCCTAGATTTTTCTACTTTTTAAGATCAAAGCACAACTCTTGATCTAATCCAAAGGCCTATATTTAATCTCCAATTTCAAGACTTAATCTTAGCCATCCATTTGATCAAAAGACCAAGATTTTTCATCTTAAAACATATTCAATCCTAACCATCCATTTTAAAATAAAATTTATATGAAACACACACACACTTCTTCACACCATTTCCATACACAAACACACACTCACCCATTCGTCCACAACAAGAAAGAAAAAGAGAAGTAAGAGGGAAGAAGGAAGAAGAAGGAAAAAACTACTGGGGAGAAAACCATGTTGCAAATTCAAGGTAACATAGATAAACTCTCTTTTATTTTTTCTTCTAGGAATTTTCTCTTCCTCTCTCCCTTGAGCTTCAGCCATGGCAAGAAGAAATTGGAACTTTTGTTGTTTTCATGAATCCAAGCTAAGAAAAAGGTGGAGAATTCATATATGTAACTAATAGATTCATATGATTCAAGAAAATTCCTATTCTTGGGAGACTTTTCTATGAATTATGGAACTTTGAATTTCAAGAAGCCATGGAAGAAATTGAAGAGAAAATAAATGGGAGCATAATGGGAGAAAGCTTAAGGAAGAGATAGATTAATATAACCTTGATTTTCATGAAGATTATGGAAAGAAACCCTTGAATTTCATTGTGATAGGAGTTAGAATGTTCATAGAATTCCTAGAAATTGGTTTGGGGCTTTTCTCTATCTCCCTTGATTATGTATTATTGGCTTGTTAATAAGAGAAAATGGAAGAAAACAACACCGACACACACACCCCCTAGGTTCGACCAAGACTATTCATAGATACCTAGAAAGGAGTTTTTTAAGAACCAACTAAATTAGGTTAATCTACACTAGAAATAAGGCTTATGGTGAAATTTTGATGAATTATCAATAACTATATAAAAAGTCAACTTTTTGAGAAAAAGTGTTGCCCAAGAGCTCCATGAATTTTACTTATGTTATTTGATGTGATTTGGATGATTTATATGGTCTAATATGTTCTATATGTTGTCTAAATTATGCTTATATTTATTCTATAATTTTTAGAGTCTATTTGTGATAGTTAGAAATTTATGAAGCATTACATTGATATTTGAATATACAGTGAACATTTGTTTTAGTACTCTAATGTTTACTGTTTGATTTCCTGAAAATATGGATAATATGCTACTTACTATCTAATTTCATGAAAATGGATTATTTGGTAAAAGACTAGCCTATATATATATATATATATATTATGGCAAAGTTACCTTGTTTAAGGGATGAGCCCTGTGTGTGCCAGAGTTGACCACTAAATAGCTACTGTGATACTAGATATCCAATTTTAATTAAGAAAGACACTTAAAATACTTTTAAAAAATTAATTAGGACTAGTGAGGGCCACTCGGACATTTTGGCCCTATTTTGACTTACTCAGCTTTATTAAGCCTCTCGTATATCTGAACAAGTCTTTTATAGTTATACTAGACTTATTATGTACCTTGATGTTGGACCCTAAATTATGGACTATTTTGGACACTAGATGGGCCCAGGACAAATCTGGACTTAGAAAAGTATAAAGATAATTTTAATATGTAATTATAATTTTGTTGGACTTTAGTACGCTGTTACATTATCGGGACTATTTGATTATGTACAGAGTTGTGCAAGGTAGTTCTTTCCTAAATATACCTATTATGTCTTGATCAAATGATAGCTTAGTGACATATTATTGTGATATTTTTATATGACTTTCCTTGGATATCCACTAGGAGATGCTTCAGTAATAAAAGCAAGGGTGAGCTTACTAAGTCATAGCAGTGCAACATGATCTGGGTATTGAGCCTGCTAATACCAATGCAACATGATCTAGGTATTAAGTTTAGTAGTCCCCAAGGCCTAGTAGTCAAGTTGAATAATGTAACACCATCATTTCTAGCTCATACCCATCATGCCTTACCTGCTCATATAAGATATAGGAAGAATAAAGTGAGATCTTCCTCATTGGATTCATACATTTCCTTAAAGTTGCGACACAGTTAAAGATTCATTTCAGTGTCACATGGACCGTGTGAGCTCATTCTATGCATTCTCATATTTAATTGCACCATTAAAACTCATTCAATCCCAAAAACATGATTTTATCCCATGGAAACCAAAAAGAGGTATGAAACATGCATGTTCATTTTCGGTCAGGCTTGGCCTCATTTCTGGGCAAAGTTTGAAAAATTACAACTAAATCCAAAAAAAGCAAAAACATGCACTCTTGGTCATTCTGGAAATCTTATGATGTCTACTTCATACTAAAAATATGTAGAAGTCTTAAAATCCCTCACACAAAGTGTTTGACACACAAAATCATCTGGAGGTCAGAGTGGTCCTGATACTGTCATAGTTTACTGATATGAATTTTAAAAATGTCTAACTAATTCCAAAAAAATCCAATACATGTAAGTGATACCAATATGGAAATATATGGATGTTAAATAGAGATAAAAAATATCTCCAGATCAGTTCATCAAGCCAAACTCTCATAAATCGATGGAACAGTACCTCGGGTCAGGCAAGATGACTGATATTGGGCAGAAATTTCCAAAAATGCATATCTTCCTCTCTAGACCTCCAAATGAGGTGCTTCCAGTTGCTAGAGATCAGTGTGACTGTCTAGTTTCTGCCTATAAAATTTATTAGCCATTGGACCACTTTTTCCCCTTGGATGACACAATTTTACAACTGACCAAATGAACAGTGCTGATGCAAAATCCGAAATTCTGCTACCAACTTTGAAAAATCATAGAAAATTCCACAGACCTCCAAATCACCTGATCTTTAGCTTCCCAAAAAGCTCTAGACAAGATCTAGTCATATGCCAAATTTCAAGGCAAGGAGAGGTCGTTTGGTCAGACTTAGACATCATGGGGCAAAGTGCCAATTTCTCTTGCTAAAGAGGGCTCCAAGGGTTCAAATTGGCTTCTCCTACTTCTAAGGCTCTATGAGCACGTGGGAAAGCATCAACATAGGCTATTAAATATGGATCAAATGTCTAACAACCTAGATTTGCAAAACTCACTCTCCCACACTAACACATACACCCATGTGGACAATGCTAAGATCTTACTATTCATTCCAAAACTTGCTACATCATTCAAGATAGTTCTCATTCTCATACATATATGATAAATACATTCATTTACAAGTATTCATACGTGCTACATCATGTACATCATTAAAGTTCACCTCTTGACTTAACTACAAAATAGTGACAAAATGGCTCTTTTACAATTTCTTCACCAAATTCCCTAGCTTCAAGCTTGGTGGCTCCCATCTCTTGTCTCACTTGGTCCACCTAGCATGTTAGGATGGTGGAGAGGGGGAGTGAGATTCAAAGAATCTCAATAGCTCATCTCTCATTCAATCATACATAAAGCATGCAAACAAGTCTCACAAATGTGTGCATGGGCATATTAGCATGTGTAATCATAAGAAAAGCATTTTCAACATTTGAGTAGGCCATATATAACATACAAAAGCTTGCCAAGCAAATGGATTAGCCTCACCCATTCACTTGTGGATTTTGGACTTGTCTCACCCATTTTTTAAGAGGTTCTTAGACTTAACCTTACTCTTAGGAGTCAACTTCACTTTTGGGAGACTCTTTGCTTTGTCTCAATTAACTTTAGGGTTCTTGGCTCATCCTCACCATGGCTAGAGGGTTGTTGGTTTTTCCATACGTAAGCAAACTAAAGCAATCATATAAAGCATCATTGAAATTCATAAGGCATCATCATGCTAGCATACTTTTTATGGTTCAAAACATACATACACACAAGCAAGACAAAGTAAGCACACATCTATGCATGAGAGAAGGTGGAGAGAGCTACCTTATTGGCTAATCACAAGCTTTCCCTTTCAATTTGTCTCCTCCCTTGTTGATTTCACAATCACCACTAGATGGGAGTGCTTCTCTTGAGCCTAGACACACAAGAGCATGGAATTACTTTCTCATAGCTCAACACTTATTCACAAAGCTAGGGGTTTCTCTATAGCAAACCCTACCAAGCATTTAAGAACTAGGGGTTATTTCTCTCTCTAGAAATTCACCAACTATCCTTCCTCTCTCAAGCTCTCAAGAAAGGAAATCAAGGAAGTGAAGCTACATGAATTCTAACCTCCTTCAAGAGTGGTTTTCCACTTTCCCTCTTCTGAACCAAGCCCAAAACATAGCTACTTCAACCACCAAAACCATAGGAAGAGAGGGCAAGGAGAGAAGAACAATATTCTAAGAGAAAAGCCATGTAAATCTGACTTTTTTCTTGTTCTTCCTCCCTCCTCTAGGTTTCTCTCTCTTTCCTCTGCCCTTTTCTCTGCCTTAGAGGGAGCTTAAGTCGGTTACAAAAAGAAAGGAGGAGTTTGGAGGCTTTAAAAATTCAAATTCCCTTTTTTCACACTTTTTCGGACTAACCCTCGCTATAGCGAGGCATAACCCTTGCTACGGCAAGCTCGTATCAGTCCCAAACCTCTGCCTTCGCTACGGCGCATGCTACGGTGAGCAACGCCCTGGTTTTTGTATGGGATGCCCGCACTCGTTATAGCTAGAAGTATTTTTGCTATAGCGAGAACTCTCGCTATAGCTAGACCATTTCTCGCTATAGCTAGCCCATTTCTCGCTATAGCTAGTAGACTTAAAAAATTTTCAACCTTTTGAAAATTTTCAGCTTCTTTTTTTTTCTTCTTTTTTTTTTCTGGTTGTTACAAATAATGTTGCTTATTGTATTTTCTTTATTCCCTACATGCATAATTACTTGTGGTATGTAAATACTAACAACTGTTGATATTCTGTTTATTATCTATATTTAAATCATGTTTTACTATTATATGGGAAATCCTAAAATTTATATGAAATTTGCTATTTATGTATTCATATTTTCTGTTATCTTTTGTTTTCATTATTCTGTATTTATATTGAGTATTTCGTAAATAATATATTATCCTCCATTTACGTTATTATGTAAATTTAATATTCTCTATAGAACATTCTATTTATATTATCTGTTGCCTGTTAAATTATTACTTGGCTTTTTTTCATAGTTATTGTTTTATATTAATCTTATCTATGTTACTGAGAAAATCATTTTCCACTCTATTATGGATCATATTTTTCTTAGACGCGGATTTATTGAGTGACCTTAGAACTTCAGGTATAGTGGATCTACTTTCTTCTTTGGGGATGGATATTTTTCATCCACAACATAAGAATCATATCATGTGATGCTACACTAGCGTATTTTGTCGCCTCAAGGGAGCTTGAATCTCACTCATTTCTTATAGGTGGATTTGACCCTCTTGCTCTTCCATATCCAAGAGTAAAGGCCCGGTCACTAACACTGATATTTTGCATGGATAAGGGATGACCCTTATAGTATCTTTTGTTACCTGGGGTTTTCTTTTTACGTAGTTTAAACTAAATCCCCAATGTTATACTTTGGCCTATATTTATATCGATCCCACTCCCTTATGTTTGAACTTTTACAATATGTAGTAATAGTACTTTCTTTTCGTCATTTTCATATTTTGCCATGCTGGATAGGTTTAGTTGACGTGAAATAAAGAATTTCTACAAAAAGGGATATTTAAAAGAAAAAAAGTAATTAAACATAAATTAATTCATGGAAATAAAAAAATTACTAAAAAAATGGGTAAGTAAAGGAGGCGTTACAAAATATTAATTAGAATATCTAGAAATATGGTTAGGAAACTAAGAATGGCCTGGAACCGAAGCCAAAATGGCTAAATGGAATGAACCAAAAATCCAGTGGCAAAATAGTAATGTTAGATAACTTTTTGAAAACTTAAAGGAAGAGACTTTAAATAGTAAAATTGAGTTTACTAGGATTTTCAAAGGCCTAGAAAATTATAATAATCGTCAAAATAGTTAAAACCCTTTTAGTATATAATTTAGGTCATCAACTGACCTAAACTTTGATCAAATTGTTTTGAATTGTCTTGAATCCTATAAAATTGAAACAAAATATTTTTAATAAATTAAAAGATCTAAATTTTATGATAGAAAAGATAATTTTCAAAAAGGAGTTAAAATGAGTTCAAATTAAAGAATTAAATATTAAGGCAAATTTGGAATATGGAAAAAATTATAAAATCCTAGCTCCTCTTTATAAATAGCTACCCTCACCATTTCTCCTTCATGTTGGCTGACCTCCAGTAGCTGCAACTAGACTTAGAGCTATGCAAAACATCCAAGGAAGCAAGGAGAAAAAATGCTACCTAAGGTAAGCAAATGTGTAGAATTTGCCTATTATATTATTATAAACTCTTTCCTACTCCTTTTCCTCTTTTTGTCTATAGTTTTAGTTTTCTAAAATGTAGAGTTTTATGGCAGAACCCATAGAGGAAGATGCTTTTTAAGGGGAAACAAATACATCATAATAACCTACATTAGAATCCCTTTCATTTAGTATACAATAGGGCTTAGAAAACTTGCTTCTTCTTTGAATTCTCCCCTCCCCTAGGTTCAACCAACATGTGAGAATCTTAGAAAGAATTGATTCTTGGATGAAACATGATGGGTGTCACACCATCACATGCCATATGCCACAACTTACTATATTAGAGAACCTTATACTTACTTGCAGAAAACCTTGTTGACAAGGTCTCAAATTTCACATTGCTAAATACAAGATCTTGTTGACAAGATATTATCTCAACTCCTTTATTGACAAGGTCTAATACAAATTTATCCTTAAGAAAGTTATCTAGCCAACTCATGCATATCAATCATAGAGTTTCAAGTAAAATTTGTAACAACTCTAATTCTTAATTACTGTGATTAGGCTTAATAGTAAGATTAGTAATCACAAATCAAGGTCTAAAGTCATTATAATTAATTAGATTAGGAAAAAGCGAGAAAAATTTGAACCTTGACATCATTAGGGTTATTAGTTAAACAAATACAACTAATCAAATCTACAAGTGATTGTAAATATTGTAACACCATAATTCTCTAGCTCATCTCACATTATTTCTAGGTTCATTTTGTAACGTCTGGTTTGCATTAAATGACAGAAATGGGCACGTTTTCAAAGCAAGTCTCCTGAAACAAATTAGTTAAGGTCTCAAAAATTTGAGTAACATTCTAGACTCCTAAAAATGAGAATCCTAGCCTCAGACAGAAGGAAAAATGGAGCTAGAATGAAGAAACAATTTTTGACGAAAATCTTAAGAAACGTAATGGCATTTTCGTAATTTTGAGTAAATTTTGGAATTCACACAGGAGACTTTTTAAATGAAAGTTTTGAGCTCTCTAAGGTGCTGAAAGGCCTTAAAAATCATGGGAAGCCCCGGGACAGTTAAATCCCCTCCGATGGAAATTTTTTAACGTCGGTGTACCTAAACTTTGACGAATTCGTTCAAAAAGGTTTTAGCTCCGATTTGAGTGATTACAAAGGCATTTTATTAAATTGGGAACCTAAATTTCATAATGCAAATGGCAGTTCTCAAAAAGGAGCTAAAATGAAGGAGAAACAAAAATACAAAGAATGAAGGACAAAATGAAAATTTTTGAAAAGTGCTTCTTCCTCCCTCTATATATAGGTGGCGCCCCACTTTCTCCCTCATTTGGACTCAAAATTTTCTACCTAATTTCAAAGGAGAGAGCTAGGGTTTTGGGCACACAAGAGAGGAAGAAGAAGAAGGAGAAATTCAAGCCTAAATGTATGTTTCCATGGTAGTTTTTCATGCTTTCTTTCATCCACACCTCCTCTCCTTCCTTCTCCTTTATTTCCTTTGATTAAAATGGGGTTTATAAATCTGATTTAAGGGAGAAAATCAAGGAAATTTTCGGATTTGAAGAGAGGAGCTTGGAGAAACCAAGATTCAAGTAAGAAAAAGAAAGAAAACTAGGTAATTTTTCTTCTTATGGTTACTACTTTTAGTTCCTCTTCTTCTCCAATTCGACACACACAAGGAACCCTAGGATGAGTTGATTTTCAGGTAGAACCAAGGATGAATCTAAGGAAAAAGGGTGTGGAGATTAAGAATATGCAAAGAGAATTAACAAAAAACTATTAGATTTCAAGATGCAATTTCTAGGGTTTCAAGTGCACCTTGTAAAATTTGATTTTGTATGATGATTTCTAGGCCTAAATAAGAGTTTAAATGAACTCCCAAGATCCCTAAGAGGCTCCCTATATGCTTCTTCCCTTGAGAAAACAAAGAAAGCTTCAAAGAGGTAAAAAATGCTCCTTGTCTCAGCCTAAAGGGGTTCTCCTAGCTAGGGAAAGTTTTAAATTTTTTTAAACTCATTCTTGAATCATATATGATGAATGAAAATGAGGGGAGGTGTTGGAAAAAATTTAGAACCCACAAAAAGTGAGTTGATGCTTTAGGTTTTATATTATGACCTAAAGAAGCAACATATAGTTAGGCTCTTTGTTTTAATTGTGTAACGACTCCAAGAGGCCTAAAAGGAGTCAAGAATCATATTTGAAAGGAAAAAATGGAGCTTAAAATTTAATTGAGGGGTGTTGCTTCATTGGGTGCATTTATGGGCCATAATGAGGTTATAAGCCAACCTAGTGTCTAAGCAAATTGTGTAACCTTATAATTGAGTTCATGAACCTAATTGGCTTCCATAAATTATGTCTAGGCCAAGAGAAACCTTTCCTACACTTTTGTGTGTGTGGCTAAAAAGAGGATTCAAAGGGAAAAGTATGTGATTGTGTGCAAGGTAGCTCTCTTTACTTTCTCTCATGCATGGATGTGTGTTTAGCTTATCTTGGGATGTGTGTATGTGTATTTTCAAGCCATGAAAAGTATGCTAGCATGATTTTGTATGCCATGATTTCATGATGCCATATTATGTTCTAAATGATGTTATGATATTTGTTTGAGTTTGCTTGAGTGAGGAGAAGCCAAGAACTCTTAACCATGATGAGGATGAGCTAAGAACCCTTAAGATTAGTTAAGACAAAGCAAAGTGGGCTCCCAAGAGCATGGTTGAGTCCAAGAATTTCTTAAAGAATGAGTGAGGCAAGTCCAAAATCCATGAGGAAAATGGTGAGGCCAATTCATCCACTTGGCAAGCTCTTGGATGTCTTGTATGACTTATTCATATGCCAAACTTGCTTCTTGATCAAACTCTTCCCTTCAAGGTGGTTGGCTTCTATTACCTTGTCCACTTGGTCCACCTAGCATGTGAAATCGTTAGAGAGGAGGGAATGAGATTCAAAGAATCTCAATAGCTCATCTCCCTTTTAATCACACATCTATTATATCTATGCATACATTTTCAAGACTTGCTTTGCATATATTATGTGTGATTAAAAGGGAGATGAGCTATTGAGATTCTTTGAATCTCATTCCCTCCTCTCTAACGATTTCACATGCTAGGTGGACCAAGTGGACAAGGTAATAGAAGCCAACCACCTTGAAGGGAAGAGTTTGACAACAAAGTGCTTGAGTTTTGCTACTTTAAGACCATATTTATGTTAAATGATGTGATCCATTGGTGTAAATGGCCTATGACCTCTTGGACATGTGTAATTATGATAATATGTGATGTATAAATGAATGGATATGATAAGTGAATGCTAGAATGTAATTTGGATATGTAATGCCAAGATATGCTTCTTGAAAGCTTGATGTGTGGGTATATTTGCATGTGGCATAGCCAAAATGAGAGGCATGGGATTTGAGACCATTTGGGCAGCTCATACAAGTCCTAATTATGCTTTTAGACTTGCTCAAAAGGTGCCAAAACCTAAGGAAAGTCATTTGGACAAATTGATACCCTATATCACTTTTTATCCAAATAAGCTCTTCATAATCTGAGTTTTTGCATGTAATTAGAACTTGTTGAGGGATTTTTGAGAAGCTAAAGAACATAATTTTTGGAGGTCTACAGAATATTTGATGAATTTTCAAAGTTGGAAAATTTTCTGGTTTTGGTCATGTCACTATTCATACTGATCTGAAAATGAAATTTGTCACACAGGGCCCAAATGGTGTCCAATTACCATGAAATTTTATACAATGAAACTAGATATTTCCAGTGATTTGTGCCAACTAGAAACATCTCATTTGGAGTTCTAGAGAAGGAGATATGAATTTTAAAAGAATCTATTCAGCATCAGGAACTTCACCCGACCTCAGTTACTGTTTGATTAGATTTTGAGGCCTGGACGTGCCTAAGCTGGTATAAAGTTATTTTTTACTTTTATCTAACATCCACAGATTTCCAGATTAGTATCAATTACATAAATTGGATTTTTTTAGAATTAATTAGACATTTTTGAAGTTTGCTGCAGAAATCTGTGACAGCACCAGTGGGCAGTTTGAACTCTGGACCATTTTGAATGTCAAACGTCCTTTGTGATAGATTTTATAGTTTGGACATATTTTTAGTATGAAGTATACATCTTTATCTTTTTATAATGGCTAAGAATACATGATTTTGATTTTTTTAGAATTAGTTATGATTTTCCAAAGTTGTGATAAAAATGAGCCAAATTCTGGCTGAAAATATGTATGAATATTCTAAGCTTTCCTTTGAGTTCCATGAGTTATGGGCCACATTTTATGATTCAAATGAGTTGTATTCATATAATTAAATACAAGAATGAATGGTATGAGCTCACACGGTCCACGTGACATCGAATGAAATTTTTATACACGACGCAACGTGAAAATATTCATTAATTCTATTGCCTTTTTCCTTGAAAGCTGTATGATTCATGAAATTAAGTTCATTAAAGGCATGAGATGAGCTAGAAATTATGGTGTTACACACTTCCATAGATTACATAGAATTCTCAAGAAAATCCCTTGAGAATATTCAATTTAATTGCATTACGTCGTGTAAAAAATTTTCCTTCGGTGTCCTATGGACCATATGAAGTCATTCATCTCATTCTCATATTTAATTACACAAATACAACTCATAACCATCTCAAGAAGTGCCCTAGAACTCGAGCAAATGAAGTGTATGCATGAAAACAAAGTGTGCAGCATTGGACTGAAATTCCATATTATTGTCATGAACTTTGAAAAATCATAACTAATTCTAGAAAAATCAAAATCAAGCATAATATACCATTCTCGAAAGCTGCAAATGTCTAATATATGTTAAAAATAATTCTAGACCACAACAGGGACATCTAGCTACCAGAAATCAATGGAACAATAACAAAGGTTGCCTATCATTACTAATACTGTCCTCCAACTTCAATAATTCATATCTCCCTGCTCCGATGTCCAATTGGGGTGATCTTACTGGCCATGGAAATATTATCATATCTAGTTTATTCTTGTAAAATTTCATGAGCATTGGACACCATTTGGCCCTCGAATGACATAGCCTAAGGAACTGACCATATGAATAGTATTTGCATCAAAATAGTAGAAAAATATCAATTTTGAAAAATCATAATAAATTCCATAGAGCTCCAAATAATATTATCTTTAGCTTCCCAAAAATTTCTAGATAAGATCTATATGCATGCCAAATTTCATGAGCAAATTCATTCACTTGGTCAGATTTTGATATTGGATTGCATAATGGTCATTTTTTGTGTCTCATAAGGGGTTTAAATGGTCCATTTTAGGTTCTAAGGTAGGCATGACCACTTGAGCATGTGGGAAAGTACCAAAATGGTTTATTAAACTTGTGTCAAAGGTGAACAAACCCAAATTTCTTAATCTCACTCACCCACCCCAAGTTATACACAAGAATGCATATGTCAAGTATTGCCATTCCATACCCAAAATGTGCTAGATCATACATCTGGCATTAAATCTCATTCATACATCATATATTTACATATTTACATATGTTCATGGAGTCATGCAACATATACAATAAAGGATTGCATCACATGCCACTCATATGGCTACATAATAGCAATTTTTTACACTTTGTTGTCAATCTTCATTCTCTAGGCTTGGTGGCTTCCATTCCTTACCTCACTTGGTCCATCTAGACATGTTAGACATGTGGGGAGGAAGGAATGAGATTCTAAGAATCCCAATAGCTCTTCTCCCTTTCAATCACACATAAAGAATGCAAATCCATGCCTAAAAATGCATGCATGAACATTATGGAACATGTGATTATTCAAAAAGCAATTTCTAGCTTTCATGAAGTCATACAATACATCCATAGGCTTGCCAAGTAAGTGGTTTAGCCTCACCCATTCTCTTCAAGGATTTTGGACTTGCCTCACCCTTTTCCTCAAAGGCCTTGAACTAAGCCCTACTCTTAGGAGACTCTAAACTTTGTCTCAATCATTCTTAAGGGTTCTTGGCTCATCCTCACCATGGCTAGAAGGTTCTTGGCTTTACCACACTCAAGCAAACCAAAGCAAAGTCACAAAACATCATTTGAAAACATAATGCAACATCATGGTACCATGGCATCAAGATACACGCTAAAACATCTTTTCATGGCTTAAAACATACATACATGCATTCAAAGACAAGATAACATCTGCTCATGTATGAGAGAAAGAAGAGAGAGCTACCTTTATCACACAAGCACACTTTTCTTCTTGAATTTGATTGCTCTTCCTCGACCACACACACAAAAGAAGGTGGAAACTGTTTCTCTTGGCCTAGACATATCATATGGAAGCCAATTATACTCTTAAACCAATTTCTAGAGCTACACATTTATTAGAAAAACTAGGTAGTTCATATGGCTCTTTTATGGTTTCCTAATGCACTTAATTAAGCAACCCTATGGAAACATGGTCTTTGATCCATTCCCTTCATTCATTTATGATTCTTGACTCCTTTTAAGTCTCTTGGAGTCATCATATAATCAAATCAAGGAGCCTAGCTAGGTGTTACTTCTTTAAGCCATAACCAACCTAAGATACCATCTCACTATCTATGGCTTTTAAAATTTTTTCAAGGCTTTCTCTCATCCTCTTCATCATATATGACTCAAAAATAAGCTTGGAACAAATTAAAACTATCCCTAGGTGTCTCAACTACTCTAGGCCGAGGCATAACTTTTATTTGGCACTCTTGGAGTTTCTTTGCTTTCTTTGATGGATGAAGCATATGGGGAGGTTCTTAGGGATCTTAGGAGCTCGTCCAAACACTCATTTAGGCCTAGGAATTATTGTATCAAATCAGAATTTTAAGGGAACCCATGAAACCCTAACTTTTTTATCTTGAAATCTAATATTTATTTGATTGTTTCCTTTGCATATTCTTGTTCTCCTCCCTCATTTTACTAAGATTCATCCTTGGTTTAACTAGAAATTTGACTCCTCTTGGCTAGTCTTACATGAGGCGAAATGAAGGGGAAGAGGAACAAGAAGATTCAAGCTTAGAAAGTAGCAAATTATCTTAGATTCTTGCTTTCCTTGGTTGGCCACCTCCCTTGAATTTTGAAATTTTCACTTCTGTTCTACCCTCATTATAGACCCAAACTCTTCATTAAAACTATGGAAAGGAAGCTTGGGAGGAGAGGAATAAGTTTCAAGAAGGGGAAGCATGCAAATTCTTAAGAATTTTTACCTTTCTTGCCCTGATTTTCTCCTTCTCCCTTCCTTATCTTGTGCGCCTAAGTCTCTTGAGTTTTCTCTAGTTTTTGGGCCGAATGGGTCATGGAAATGATGAGGGGAAGAAACAAGAAACTTAAAGAGGTTTCAAGAAGCTTCCACTTTCTTGAAACTTCTAATTTTTCCCTTTTGTCTTGACATTTTCATCTCTAGTTCGTTTTAGCTCTTTTTTTACAACCATCTTTTCCATCATAAAATTTAGATTCCTAATTTCATAAAATGTCTTTAGAATTACTCAAATTGGAGCTAAAACCTTCCCAAACAAAAGGGTCAAAGTTTGGGCTCACCGTCGTTGGAAAACGTATATCGGAGGGGCTTTAACTATCCTAGAGCTTTCCATAGTTTTCAGGGCCTCTGAAAACCTCAAAAAACTCAAATTTTCCATTTAAAAAGCCTTCCTATGAGTATTCTAAAAATTGTCCAAAATTATAAAAATGCCATTACGTTTCGTTGCATTTCTGTTAAAATTCTTATAGCTATTCTGGCTCCAATTTTAAGGCATCTTTATCCTTGAATCACCATCATTTGAAGTCTAGAATATTATTCTACTTTTATTGGACCTCAAATCACTCCATCTAGGAGACTTCCTTTTGTATCTAGTGAATTTCATATATTTACAGAGAAACTGTATGTTACGTTTCTCATTTTTTCTCATATGTTCGAGGAGCTGGATATTACAAATATCATTTAAGACCTTTGGTTCATCTTGCTATTGATTTCAACTCTCAAGAACCTCTTATAAATATTCCCAAGTTATTGCATAACATTATCATAGTAAATCTCAAGGCCTCTAAGCCAAAAATAGGGGTTTAGGAATACCATGACTTGGACCTTCCCCACCATGGCTAAGTTAGTTACTGGACTCTAAAAACCAAGTTTAGGGACTCCTACCATGACTTGGTACACTCGTGCTGCTGTGTAAGTGGTTACTATAACTCAAAACTAAAATTTCACATCTTGCGCTGCGACTTAGGTTTTCTAAGTCGCGACAGAGTGCTCTCGAGGACCTATCACGACTATCGATCCCTACCACAGCGAGCCTATATGGTGCCGAGGTGGGTACGCCTCCTAGAACTCTCCACCCAATTTATTTGAATTGCACCATGGTGGAAGTACCATGGCTAAGTTAGTTACTAGAGCCTACAAACCAAGTTTAGGGACTCCTGCCGTGTCTTGGTACACTCATGCTGCTGTGTAAGTGGCTATTATAACTCAAAACTAAAATTTCACATCTTGCGCTGCGACTTGGGTTTTCTGAGTCACGGCGAAGTACTCTCGGGGACCTACTATTCACGTTTTTGTAATTCTCATCGCGAGTATCGATCCTCACCACAGCGAGCCTATGTGGTGCCAAGGTGGGTACACCTCTTATAACTCTCCACCCAATTTATTTGAATTGCGTCATGGTGAAAGTACCTATGCCGTAGTAAAGTTAGATTATATTACCCTCCCTGGGTGAAATTTTCATCTTGTGCCATAGCAAAACATCTCATGCCTTGGTACTCATTGCCTCTTATTAGCTGTTGGCCGCGATTTAAGGTGTTTTGGCTATAGCTCAACTCCATCCTGCACCTAGACTCTCCTTTTTATGCCCTCTAATCAATTCCCACTAGTCCTAGATGGATTCTAGGATCTTGAAGGCTAACATCCATGGTTTTCTAGACCTCCCAACTCCCATTTTGTCATGATTCACTAATCCTTATTGTTTAAGGGTCTTGAATTGCATAAGAGCAATCAAAACTTAATTCCATATCAGTTAATTCCTTTCTCATGGCAGCAAAAGTGTTTCAACCACAAGATACATAGGACTAAGCTTAATAGTTACACAACATCAAGCCATTCAACAAGTATTAGTCTGATACTGTAACACCATACTTCTAGGACTCAATTCATACAATTCTCATGCCTCATCTTATGTTTGTTCTATGAAAACAATATAGTGGCATAGGAAGTTATGAATAAAAATGCATTTCTCTACAGGTAAAATTTTTCTTTTAGAGTCCCGTAGGCCATATGAAAGCATCTATCACTTTCTCATACTTAAACACATGAATATAATTCATTTCCATCATCAAATTTGGCCTACAACTCGTGGAAAGCAAAGGAGCATATGAAATCCGTGTTTGCATTTTCAGCCAAGATTTCCTCTTTTCTATCACAAATTTTGGAAAATCATAACTAAATCTAGAAAAATCAAAAACATGCAATCTTGGTCATTCTGGAAATCTTGGGATGTATATTTCATGATACAAATATATACAAGTCATAACATCCCACACACAGAGCTTTTGACATGCAAAATAGTCTGGAGGTCGGACTGGGTCCTGATGATATCATAGTTTACTGATATGAAATTCAAGAATGTCCAATTAATTCCAGAAAAATCCAATCCATGCAAATGATACCAATCTAAAAATATATAGATGTTAAATAGAGAGAAAAAATATCTCTAGATCAGTTCATCAAGTCCAAACTTTGGAATTCAATAGAACAATACTTCTGGTCGGGCAAGGTTACTGATACTGGATAGAAACTTCAAAAATTCATATCTCCCTCTCTAGACCTCCAAATGAGGTGCTTCTAGTTGGCATGAGTCACTGTAATTATCTAGTTTCTCTGTACAAAATTTCGTGGCAATTGGACATCATTTGAATTTCAAGTGATAGAAAACAATTTCGGACCAAATGAATAGTGTAGCAAACCAGAAACATAAATTGTGCCAACTTTGAAAAATCATCAAATATTCTATAGACCTCCAAAAATTTTGATCTTTAGCTTCCTAGAAAGCTCTCAATGAGACCTAATTTCATGCCAGATTTTAGATCAAGACTAACTCATTTGGCTAAAAAGTGACATAGGGTTCCATTATGGTCAAATTTAGCTCCATCTGAGGTACCAAAATTTGCCAAATGGCCTTCCCTTGGTTGTGGTACCTTTTGGGCAAGTCCAAAAGTACATTTGAGACTTAAGTGAGCTGCCCAAATCGTCTCAAATCTCATGCATCTCATTTTGGCCATTCAACCCACACTTATGCATACATTCATCAAAATCCCATATTGCACACCTTGGCCTTCCATACTCAAAATAAGTGCTATAGGTCATATATCATTTTCATACATCTAAACATCACATAATAGTATATTTACACATGTCTTATGGTTCAAGGTACATATATAACATCATATACATTATGAACTATCATTATGGTTCCAAAATGGCTAAAATAACACATAGGCTTGTCAATCCTTGCTCTTCATGGTTGTTGGCTCCCTTCACCCATAATTACTTGGTCCACCTAGCATGTTAGATCATTGGAGAGGAGGCGATGAGATTCAAAGAATCCCAATAGCTCATCTCCTATTCAATCACACATAATATGTGCAAAGCAAGCTTTACAAATGCATGCATGGAGGAAATAAAAGCCATGGACATTTTAAAGCAAACTTGGCATGTGAACAACTCATACAAATCATTCAAGAGTTCATCAAGCATTTAGATTGTCCTCACACTTCTCCTCATAGATTTTGGACTTGCCTTACCCATTCTTGAGCATTTTGGACTCAACCATACTCTTGGGATCCCACTTTGCTTTTGGGAGACTCTTTGATTTGTCTCAACCAAGCTCGAGGGTTCTTGGCTCATCCTCACCCAAGGGAAGAATTCTTGGCCTCAAAAACACTCAAGTAAACTCATACAAACATCATGCACTCATTAGAAAACATAACATGGCATCAAGGATCATAGCATATAAAGGAATGCTAGCATACTTTTCATAGCTTGAAATTATACATACACACATTCTAAAACAAGCTAAACACACATCCATGCATAAGAGAAGATGGAGAGAGCTACCTTGTATACAAGCACACACTTTTTCCTTAGCTTTCAAGCCTCCTCTTTCAGCCACACACCCATAATTTGGTGTAGATGGTTTCTCTTGGCCTAGATACAATTTATGGGAGCCAATTAGGTTCATGAAAGAAACTCTAATGTCATACAACTTGCTTAGATACTAGATTGCTCTATAGGCTCCATTATGGTCCATAAATGCACCTAATGAAGCAACACTCCTCAAACAATTTCTAGGCTCCATTCTTTCCTCTCAAATATGATTCTTGACTCCTTTTAAGCCTCTTGGAGTCATCACACAATTAAAACAAAGAGCCTAACATCATGTTGCTTCTTTAGGTCATAATATGGAACCTAAGACACCAAATCACTTTCTATGAGTTCTAAATTTTTTCCAAGGCCTCCCCTCATTTTCATTTATCAAATATGACTCAAGAATGGCCTTAAAAAAATTTAAAACTCTCCCTAGCTAAGAGAACCCATCTAGGCCGAGGCTATGAAGCATATTGGGTTCCATGGAGCTTTCTTTGTTTTCTCAAGGGAAGAAGCATATGGGGAGCCTCTTATGGATCTTAGGAGCTCATTTAAACTCTTACTTAGGCCTAGGAATCATCATACAAAATCAGATTTTACAAGGTGCAATTGAAACCCTAGAATTTGCATCTTGAAATCTAATGATTTTTTGATAATTCCCTTTGCATATTTTTAATCTCTACACCCTTTTTCCTTAGATTCATGCTTGGTTCTGTCTAAATATCATCTCCTCCTAGGGTTTTCTCAAGTGGGGCGAAATGGTAGAGAAAGCCACCAAAAATGACAACCATAGGAAGAGAAATTACCTTGTTTTCTTGCTTTTTCTCACTTGAATCTTGTGTTCTTTGAGCTCCTCTCTTCAAATCCAAATTTTCCCCTCAATTTCTCCCTTAAAACAGATTTATAGACTTCATGATAATTATAGGAAACAAAGGAGAATGGAGGAAAAGAGATTTGGAAGAGAAAGAGCATGAAAAACTACTAATTTCCATACCTTAAGCCTTTGATTTCTCCTCCTCTTTGCCTTCCTCTTATGCGCCACTCTCCCTAGGGTTTTCCTCTGGTTTTGGGCAGAACTTGGTCGTACATAATGAGGGGAGAAGAAGGGCTCATCATATATATAGGTGGGAGGAAGTTACACTTTTCAAAATTTCCCATTTTGCCCTTTGTTCTTGGCATTTTTGTTTCTCCTTCGTTTTAGCTCCTTTTTGAGATCCGTCTTTTCCATTATAATATTTAGGTTCCCAATTTAGTAAAATGCCTTTGGAATCACTCAAATTGGAGCTAAAACCTTCCCAAATGGATTCGTCAAAGTTCAGGCACACTGATGTTGAAAAACGTCCACCGGAGGGGATTTAACTGTCCCAAGGCTTCCCATGGTTTTTAGAGCCTCTGAGAACCCCGGAGAACTCAAAACTTTCATTTAAAAAGCCCTCCTGTGTGAATTCTAAAAATTGCTCAAAATTATGAAAATGCCATTACGTTTCGTAGGCTTTTCGTGAGAAATTGTTTCTTCATTCTAGCTCCGTTTTCCTTTCTGTCTGAGCTTGGGATTCTTATATTTAAGAGTCTAGAATGCTTCCCAAATTTTTCAGGACCTTAACTCCATCATCTTGGGGGATTTCCTTTTGTATCCGGTAAGTTTCGTTCGTTAACGAAGAAGCTATACGTTATGTTTCTCACGTTTCCTCTGGTTTTCAAGGAACTGGATGTTACAGATACAATCACAATGTTTGATTCCATGATAATTATATTACATAAGCAGTCCCTATACTTGGCAATTCATGATGCAATATGGTAAATACATAAAAACTAATATTCTTGTTACACAACCCAATTTGACAAGGTTTTTAAACCTATGTGCTACCAAACCATACATTATGCTTCCATTAATTTCTCCTTCCCACTAAGAGGTCCAATTCCTGAAAATATTAGCCCATAACTGGGGTGAGATATACAATCTCAATAACAAGAGGCAAATTCCATATATATGTGCAAATTAGTCAACATAATGCATTTTCATATTATCCAATACCAGAATCATTAATTCAATTAGCAAATGAACTAGTTGAGCTATAAGTGACTACTATCTCATACCAACAATCACATCAAACATGTTAAAGGCCAATAACACCAGGAGAGGCCCATCCACAGCACTAACTCCCTATTGAGCACAACCTAGGCTCAGTGCATTCATGGGTCTAATCACAACCTGATGCCCGATCAAAGCACGACGCACGGGTGGCAGCTGTACCACAGCTCCACCATGGACTCACAAGGTTCAATCACAACAATAATCAAATAGCCAACTAATCATTTAGCATTTCAAAATCATATATGTATAGTAAAACATCATATTAAAATAAGTATATACATGAAATTAGAAAATTAACCCCAGTTATCTCAATGAAGCCAATTACTCTTCCTCTAGCTACCATTAAAATCTAAATGCACATCAAGCTTATGACAAATATAATTATCATCATTTAACTATCATTAGTAAGGAATTTCCTATCCATTAATTAATTTTATTAAGAATCTATCAAGAATTCTTACCTAACTCTCAAAGATTTTATTGTTCCAATTCAAGGTCAAAACACTAAGAATTCACAATGGTTCACTCACCACTCATCTATTTATGCAAAAGCCATGCAGCAAAATTCAATTCAAATGGCAAAATTCTAGCATTTACACATCACAAAATGGTAGGAGACACTTACCCAATCCTTTTGTGACTCCCAAAATTTGGATTTGAGTCATCAAGCCCAAAAACTATAGTGTTTCACTTCCATCTCCTTGTATTTTGGCACTATAGCAGAACCCATTATGAAAATCAACCACAAGGGACATTTTCCAGCAAAATGATATATAAAATGGAAGGGAAATACTAACCCAATCATCCATTTAACTTTTAACTTTGAAAATCTTGCAATAATCATCTAAAGACCAGATTTCCCATTAAGAAGAGATGAAAATTCCCCAAATGACAAACCAATCAGACCAGAATGTAGAGGAAGAGGAGAGAATTAAGTTTTATAGAACCTACCTTGGCTAAATCACCTTTTAGAAGTCAAAATAGAGCTACAATGTTAGTAGAACCCTAGCATTCTTTAGACCTTCGAATTTTCTCTCTTTGTTCTGCAGAACCTTGTGTTTTTAGCATCCAAATGAAAAGCAAATAGGCTCTTTAGGGTTTTAGTGCAAAGGGGCTGGCCTAATAGGCCTTATGTTCCAAGTGGGCTAATACTTAACAAGTTAAGCCAGGCTATATGGGTTAATTGAGTGCAAAAATAGGTTAAGCTTCCATAAAAGTAGAGTTGGCTCATATTTAGATGAAATTGGGCCTCCAATAATGTTCTTAACACACATAATTTAATCATAGGCCCAAGTTACATTTATATCCATAAATGTCTAATTAATAATTATTATTATGTTAAGACACTCAAATTTGTCATTTTCCTTAAAATTCTTATTTCCTCATAATTTTCTTTAAACCTTCTTAATAATTTTCATAATCCCCAAATAATTACTATTAATTTATTTCTGAAGTGTTACAAAATTCCCATCTATTCGTAAGTTTTCAACACTTAAATCGGGTCTTTTATAGGTCATTTTAAGCTATAGGGATCCAAACTTAATTCTTTCTTTCCCTTAATTCATTTTCATCATAAACAAGTTTGTTTATACTCATTTTAACATATTTAGCTAGTTAAACACAAAAAATCTTCATAGGACCCGAAATGATAGCATGCACATAACCTTTGCACTAATTTTGAAAATTCATAACTTGAGCTATATAACTCCAAACCATGCAAATTAGGTGTCTATGGAAAACTTAGCATGCAAACTATATGCTATAAAAATTTCAAATGAAATTAAGTTCATTTACCTTACCAAAAGTTATGGAATAATAACCTACTATAAAAAGTAAGGCATATGATAGACCTAAACTCTAAAACTTCATATCTTGGGCTACACAACTCTATTTTAAGTGATCTCAATGGCCATGGAAAGCTTGAGATGAGATCTATGTGTTGTAAAAATTTTAAGAATATCTAAGCTCATTTGGCCTACAAAAAAACTTGCATATTAGTGGTTGTTATAGTACTCGGATATAATCAGACCCTTAACTTCAAAAATTCATAACTTCCTCTATACAACTCCTTTTTGTACAAACTCAGTGGTCCTAGAAATCTTATAATGCCAACTATATGCTGTAAAATTTTATGAGTATTAGAGTTCATTTAGCCCTTCAAATTCACTAAAAACTAAAACTATCATATGAACAGTACCATGGACTATTCTACATAAATTTTGAAAATTTTGGAAATTCGTGGAATATTTTATGGATCTTTAAAAATTATAGTTTCTATCTTGTTAGAAAGCTCTTTTAAGAGTCTATATGCATGCCAAGTCTTAAACTTCGACTAAGTCATTTGGGCTACTTTGGGTATAGGAGTTGTTTAGGGTCTTTTTATGCCTAACCTTGGTATCCTTTTGAGCCATTTGGCATCTAAATGGAATTCTTCCACTTGTAGCAAGTTTTAATTATCCTAAATGGCATTTCTAACTATTCCATATCATATCAAAAGACTTCGATCAAAATTTGACCCTTTGTCACCTAACTAACACGTGTTTTTTTAATAACATTCCATACATCATATTAGCCATTCATTGCCAAATCATACATTCACATAACTAATATACATATTCTCATACTCAAATACTTGGTTCCATTCATGAACATCATTAAATACATAAGTAATCCTCATCCATACATAATTCTCTAGTTATACATAAACACTGGCCAAAAGTTAGACTATTTACATTACAAACTTCATAATATATCAATTCCTATGTTCTAATGCCTCTCAACCTCTTTCTCTTTGCTTAAGGTACCTAAAAATGTTAGCAGGAGCAAGGGATGAGATTTGGGGGAGAATCTCAGTAGCATAAACTCATCCAATTCAATGCAATCAAGAATGCCATTAGTGAATGCAATGTATGTGATGTAATAATACTATACACATGCATCATGTAAAACATGCATTATAGAACATGAAAACTCATTTATTTCTAGCCATGGCAACATCATAAAACTAGCTAGGCTTTACTAATCTCAACCTGGAGTCAAAAAAGAGCTACTACGCTCATTTAAGTCTCTTAAATCTTTAGAACTCAAAAAAACTCTCCCTAGGTGCTTCATCCACACCTTGGCTAAAGCATGCTTTAAGGAAAGGCCATTGGGCATTTTCTTGCTTCCTTCACGAATTTTGATGCATGGCTATGTTATGTAGCTTCTCTTTAGCCTAATTATGGTTTCCTATAGCTCCAAATACTCTTCTATGGTTCCAAATCTTCTATGGCTCACTTGAAACCTTAATTGCCATATATTAAAATCTATAGGTTTTTAATTGCTTTTAATTACATACTCTTGTTTCTTGTGCTTTAAAACCCTTGGGTCTATCTTGTTTCCATGCAAAACACACTCCCCTCATATGGTTATATGGTTAGTCGAAATCATAGAGCAATGGAAGAACAAAGAAATACCAAAATCCTACATGGTTTCATACCTTGAAAGCTTCCATATTCAATGGAGAATTTTGTGGTTAGCTTGCTTTCCTCAAACTCCTTCCTTCTTCCAACATAACAGCCACAAAGATGGTCCTTACAAAGAACTAAAACCATTAAAAGAAAGCTCTTAAGGAGAGGAATTAGATTAGTGAAGGGAAGAGTGTAATATCTTAACCTTTTAGTCCTTCCATTACATTACATGGCCTACCCGCATACACTTACAAGGAAAACACCATATTTAATAGCATTAAATTGCATTACGTAAGGCCTAATTAATTCATTTTATGCTTCATGGATCATATGAGCTCGTCAATATCATTTTCCATTCATAACATAACTATACAATCAAAAACATCACATTTCATCTCAACATTCATAGGTTTGGAATCATATACATCATATCAGAATTTTTAGCCTCGGGTTGCTGTTACAAAATTTTTATATAAACTTTGAAAATTCATAACTAATTTTAGAAAAATTGAAATCATACATATGATAGCTTTTTGGAAAGCTCTAAATGTTAAGTAATGACGAAAAATAGTCTAGACCAAGCAAACATCATCTGGACCATGAAAAATAATAGAATAGTACTAGAGGTATTTGTTATGTCATGATACTAACCATAAATTTCAAAAATTAGGTTTTCCCTCTATAAAGCTCCAAATGAGGTGCTCATGGTAGCTGTGGAAAACTTATGATGTCTAGTTTATGCTTATAAGATCTTATAAGTATTAGACTTCATTTGACCCACATGTGAGACAAAGAAATAAACTAACCACATAAATAGTAACCATACCAATTTTGCATAATTTAGCCAACTTTGAAAAATCATAATAAATTCTCTAGAGCTTCTAGCTCTATGAAAAGCTTTAGATGAGACCTACTTGCTGGCCAAATTTTATACAAAAACTTATCCATTTGGTTAGACTTTGGTTCAACTTAAGAATTAGTCAATTTTGAAATCCAAAATGGTTTCATAAGACACTAAATGACCTTCTTATGATTCCATGGCCACTTGAGTATGTCCCAAAGTACAATTACAGCCTAGGGAAGCAAACCAAATGGTTCAAATTATCATGGAGCTCAATCTCACCATGCTTCTTCCATTTATACACATGTGTATACTAGCACATGGGTGTCAATAACTTACATATTCATTTATATGGTTCCAAAATAAGTACATACATCATGTTTACATACTTTTGAACATGCTCAATAGTCTACATTATATATACATCATGTGCATACATTTCTTGACATCAAAATACTAGTAAAATGCCTATTTCTCTACTCCTTTGTCAAAATGCCATGCTCTAAGACCTTTGGCCTCCATTCATTAATCCATGTAGCTCACCTAAACATAATGAGGCATGTGAAGGGGAAGAGTGAGATTAAAATAATTTCAATAGCTCTTTACCCTTTCAAACATACATAATGGATGCATATATATATGTCAAAGAATGCATGCATGTCATACAAACCTCTCATGAACATATATAAAATATTTTCTTGGTCATGTGAACTCATACTTATCAAACATAGGCTTTCAAGGGCATTGATGTAGCCTCACCCAACTTTCTAGGGATTTTTGGATTTGTCTCACCTATTTTCAAAGGATTTTTGACTAAGTCTCACTCTTTTTGAGACTTTTGGCTTTGTCTTATCCAATCTTAGGGACTTTTGGCTCATCTTTACCCATGTTAAGAGACTGTTGGCATCACCATACCCATTCTAGACAAAATACATTCATAAACTCATTTCAAGATATATAATGGTACCATAGCAAGTAAGCAATAACTAGACATATATTTTATAGTTCAAACATACACATAAGTACTCAAAGACAAAAAAACATCCAAGCCATACAGGTGAGAAAGGTTAGAGAGCTACATTAAAGCAAATGTCATACACTTTTCCGTTGAACTTGTCTTCCCTTTTTTGGCCAAGCTCATGGAATTAGGTGGCACTTGACTCTCTTGGCCTAAACACATCAAATGAGATATATTTAAATCACCGGAACAAGCTTTAGCCTTATGCAAGCTCTATGCATGGCTACTTTCTCATATAACTTCATTATGGTTCCATACAAGACAAAATGAAGCAACCCTTGGAATTTATGATCTTGGCTCATATTTCTCATTCAACCTAGGTCTCTTGACTCCATGAAGACTCCTTGGAGTCATCACAAATTCATTTCAAGGAGCTTAGATATAAGTTGCTTCCTAATGTCTTAAAATAGAACCTAAACCTCCATCTCACAAGATATGGTTTCTAAATTTATTCCAAGGCTTCATTTGGTGTTCTCCTATCATATCTAGTCCCTTTCCTAAGTACATGGTTCTATTTTGGCTGAGACATAGAAGAACTTATGCTCCCATAGACTTTTGCAATTCTTCTTTAGGGACTTGACACATGGGAGACTTCTTAGGTGTCTTGAGAACTCATTCTTACTTTTAGATAACCTAAATTATCATTAGGAAGCTTCCTACATATAATGTGCAACAAAATCCCTAGTCTTGCTAACTTGATTTCTAATGCATCTTATTTGAATTTCTTTGCATATTCTTATTCCTCACACTTCAAAACCTATGTTTCTTCCTTGGTTGGGTCAAAATTTGTAACACCCCAAAATTAATTAAGCTTAATTATGATGATTAGGGAACTAATCTAGGTAATTAGTAAAACTAAGTGGAAAGGGAGGGTGGAACTTATGGGGAAATAAATTATTGATGTGGACTTCAAATTCAATTAGGATGTGGATTTAATTGGGCTCATAATTAATTTGAACATTTACAATTAGGCTTCAAGATTAGCTTAATTATGCATTGGGAAAAATGTAAAAGCCCAATCTTAACCTTAGGGAGACCCTATTTCATTTTCTTAAAAGCTCAATATTTATCTTGTGCAAGCCCAACTCATATTTTACCCATTTAACACCTAAACCTTGGCCCAACCCAACCAAAAGTTTGAACCCACTTAAAATTGGGCCTTTGGATCAGCCCACAACCCAACTTAAACCTTTCTAAATCCTAAATATACTCAGCCTCCTCCCCATTCTGTAGAAAAAACACAAGAGGCAAAGCAAAATTCGGAGGTCTTGGAGAGAGGCTAAGGTTCTTGGCACAAATCCACCATTTCCTACTTCTAGACTTAAAATTAGCTAAGGTAATTGTTATATAACTTAATCCTCTCCTCTTTCTCTTCAATTTGACCTAAATAGTTTTTCATTTAGAGCATTTCACCCACACCCAAAATTTGAAACTTGTTGTTTGATGTTTCCATGGTGAAATTTCGGATGTTTGAGCTAAAGGTGTTATTAGGTAAGTATGAACTCCTCATTTTGATATTTTTTTCTACTAGTTAAAGACCCTCATAGTTTATTTATAGTATAAGTATTAATTTTGTGTGAATTTGCCTAGAGTTTGAGGTGATATTCTGAAATTTTTGGTAAGGGAACAATCAAATCTGAATTTGGTTCTTGCAGTAGTTGGGTAAGTGTTTTCTAAATAGTCCTTTGTGTTTTTACTCCTTAAGTAATGGGTTTACTAATACAAATGGTGATTAGGAATAGTAATTGTAACACCCCAAAAATTAATTAAGGTGTTAATAATGTATTTGGACTAATTAAGAATAATTATTATTGAATAATTGGATAAGCTATATGAATGAAAATTTACAAAGAAATAAGTTATTAATATGGGTTTAAGATTTCAATTGGATTAAAGCTTAATTTGGGCCCAAAATTAATTTAAGTAAGCCATGAGTAAGGATTTATGGAGGCCCAATAATTTTAAGTACAAGCCCAACTCCTTATCATGAGACTTGACCTAAGAGAGATCACCTAGCAATAGCCCAATTTGATTTAGTGAAATAGAGGCCCACTACCCAATTTACATAAGCCCTTATAGGTAGCCCAACACACATTACGCAGACCTAAATTGGATTGACACTTGGAACTTGGCCTGACCCTATCAAATTGCTACAGCCTAACTTATGAAATAAGGCCCAACAAGCATAAAAATCTAAATCCATAAGGAATTGGGCCATTGGATCAGCACATCCCACTTTTAGCTTTAAATTTTCTGTAGCCCATCTCATCTAGCACCAGCCCACTTGAAATAATGAGCCTAATTGGACCTTAGGCTGATGGGTCAGCCTATTTCTCATTAAAAACCCTAAAAGTCCAGCAGCCACACCTATTTGGAAGAGCAAAACACTTGGTTCTGCAGAAGGAAAAAGCTATTTTCGCACTTGAGAAGAGGGGCTAGGGTTTTTCTGCATTCCTCCACCATTTCTCACTTCTAGAGGAAGATTTGGCCAAGGTAATCTATATAAAACATGTCCCTCTCATTCTCCTCTTCATTTTGGTCTGATTAGTTTCTAGTTTTGAGCATTTTCATCTCCTTTCCAAATCTGAACCTTAGTGTGTTTGGTGTTCCCTCGGAAGATTTTCGGAGTAGAAACTAAAGAAGTGATTAGGTACGTATTTTCCTCTCAATTTGTGTATTATTTTGCTGGAAAATGTCCTCAAGGATTGATTTTCATAATGGGTTTTGTTATTGTGCAAAATTACAAGGAGATGAAGGTGAAACAATGAAAATTCTGGGCTTGATAACTGAAATCCGAATTTAGGAATGTCCCATGATGTGTTCTTAGTAGTTGAGGCTCAACTCAGTCTATTAACCTTTTAAATGTATAGGTAAGTGATTTCTCTCCTTTTATGAGATGTATGTACTAAATTCCCATCATTTGGACTAACTTTTGGTGCATGGTTTGTGCATGTGCGAAAATGGAATTGTGGAGAGCGAATCATGATAAGCTTTGATGTATGGACCCTAAATTAGTGTAATAGATCATTAGGAAGCTTGGGTAAGAAGCTCTCAATGAACTCTTGTTAAGATTAATCTGTGGATAGGGAAATTCCTAATTAATGATAGTTAAATGATGATGATTATGCTTATGTTAGGCCTGGTGTGCTCTGAATCATGATGGTAGCTAGAGGATGAGTAATTGGCTTCATTGAGGTAACTGGGGTTATTCTTCACTTCCATGTATATGTTCATATTGATCTGATATTGTTTGCACATATATAATTTTAAAATGTTAAATAATTAGTTGACTACTTGAATTGTTATTGTGATTGGATCTTGTAAGTCCATGGTGGAGCTGTGGTGTGGCTGCCACCCATGCATGTGCTTTGATCGAGCACCGGGTTGTGATCAGACCCCAAATGCACTGAGCCCTAGTTGTGCTCATTATGGAATAGGTGCCATGGACGGACCTCTCCTGGTGTTATTGGCCATTAACATGTTGTGTATGACTGCTGGTATGGGACAATAGTCATTAGTAGTTCAACTGTTCATTTGCGAATTGAATTGATGATTCTGGTATTGATGATATGAAATTGCATTGGATTGATTAACTTGTACATATAAATGGGAATTGCCTTTTGTTACTGAGATTATATATCTCACCCCATTGTAGGCTAACATTTTCAAGGACCGGACCTCTTAGTAGCAAGGAGAAAATTAATGGAAGCACATTAAATGGTTTTGCAGCACATAGGTTTGGAGGCCTTGTCGAATTGTATTGTAACTAGATTGCTAGTTTTGCATCATTGCTGCATTGCTTCATGAATTGCCAAGTATAAGGACTGTATATGTAATTTAATTATCATAGGATTGAACATTATGGTTGTAATTGGCTAACAATGGATAAGTGACTTGATCTTGTATGAACATTAAGCATAGACCCCATGCACCTTGTGACCAAAATACATTTGCTGACATTAAATTATGACTTTGTTGATGTGTGGTAGTTTGGTAAGTAGAAAATAATACTTTAAATCTTGAGATGGATAAGGATAGATTAACTAGGTAAATCAAGTAGATAAATACCATTAAAGGTTCACAAATGGAGGGAGAGTGGTCCTAGAGTGTCCTTAGAAAGAGAGTGGAGAATATGAGACAAGATTTTTGAAGTTGTAGGATCAGAAGGAATTAGCCGCGGCCAAAATTTAATTGGCCTCAGCTAAATGGTAACAGAGGGAAATTGGCCGCGGCCAACATTTAATTGGCCTCGGCCAAATGTGGCCAACCTACCAGGGAAGAAAATAGAGAGCAATTAGCCACGGTGAATAGTGACATTAGTCGCGGCTAAGTCTGAGAGGCAGATTTAGGGGTGTTCCAGAGGGCATTTGGTCGCGGCAAAAGGGGCATTTGGCCACGGCAAAATGTAAAAAATTTGTGAAGGCATAAGGAGTTAAACCATAATTGGCCGTGGCACAAAGGAATTTAGCCACGGCGAAAGTACTCTATTTCTTATATTTACCTAGAAACCTTAGTTTCTCTTAAGGTAATGCTAAGGAATAATCTAGAAACACTTGTAGGAGGATTTTATAAGTTGGAATTGATGGATGGGAGAATCAAAGGCTCCTCATTAATAATTAAATTCACTTACGCATTCGAATAATTGTGGTTGTCAAGCTAATGACCCTAACAACTTTAAGGTTTCAAATTTCCTTACTTTTTCCTGATGTAATTAATCTTAATGACTTCAAACCTTGATATATGATTATTAATTACATCCTTAACCTTAATTATGATGATTAGAAGTTAGAGTCGTTACAGTAATGATTTGGTTTTGTATCCATAGGCTAAAGTAACATTTTGTTAGCTCTTAAAGAATTGTCTATAAGTGAGGTAACTAAGGTTATTCTTAATTCCATGCATATGTCTACTTTAATTTTATATTTATTGAAAATGTATGATTTTGAATTGCTAAATGAATGGTTGGCTATCTGATATATCATGGTTGGACCTTGTGAGTCCATGGTAGAGCTGTGGTGCGGTTGCTACCTATACATCATGCTTCAATCGGGTACTAGGTTGTGATCAAACCCTTATATGCATTAAGCCTAGGTTGTGCTCATTTAGGAGTTTGTGCCATGGACAGACCTCTCCCGGTGTTAATAGCCTTTAACATGTAGAAATATGATTGTTGGTATAGGATAGTAATCATAGAAGTCTAATTATTTCATTTTCTAATATAACTGATATTTCTTATGCTTAATAATTAAATGTATATATGTTAATTAAATTGGAATATATGAATGAAATTTTCCTTTGGTTATAGAGATTTGCATCTCACCCCATTTCATGGGTTAACTATTTCAGGTGAAGGATCTTTTGGTAAGGATAAGGGTAAGTAAGTGGATGAGCATCCATGAGCTGAAACCATGTGTAGGTAAGCTGCACTTGGATTGACCTAACTTAGGATAGATACTAATTTTTATTATTATTTTATATAACATTATCAGGTAATCATATTGTCAAGTGTAGAAGTTTTGTTTTTTGGTGAACTATGATGTATCTAATAAGGAGATAGGTTTTATGAAACTTGAAATTTGATGTATGTGCTTGTTTACATTTGATATGAAATCGTGCTAATTTTGAGATATGAATTATCATTTGAGATTGTAATCTTATGATACCTTAATTGTTAGCTCAGACTAGTAATGTAGGAAACCTATATTGGAGTGTATAATTAGATGATAATTATTAGTAGTCATGAATCCTTCTTACTGTCATTGATATATAAATTGCTGATGCATGATAGTTTGATAAGTAAGAGTCAACCCCTAAGTCTTGAAGTAGTAATGATAGGTAAGTTGGGTAAATCAGGTAGATTAATACCATTAGAGACCTACAAATTAATGTAGAGTGGCCTTGGGGTACTATTAAAGGGAGTGTTGAAGTGTTTAAGATGAAATTTGGGAAGTATAGGTGTAGTAGAGGGATGAGCCATAGCCAAATAACATTAGTCATGACAAGTGGTTAGTCAAAATTGAATTTGCAATGGTGTGAGGAAATTTCACCATAGCGTGAGGTGAAATCTTACCTAAGGAGGATAACAGAACTGAATTCATTGCGACTCAAAAGGTATTTTACCGCGACGAAATTTAAAGCCTTTTTAGGGAGAGCACTAAGAGGTATCTTGCTGTGGCACTATATAAGTTAGCCACAGCGAGACTCGAGTCACTCGCCATAGCACAAGGGATGCTAGCCATGGCGAGGGTCCAACTCACCGCGGTCGTGAAAACGTGAAAAGCAAAAAGGTCTCTAAACTCTTATTTTGACTTAGAAACTTTAAGATTCATTATGATAATATTGTGTAATAACTTAGAAATATTTATAAAAGGCTTTGTGAGTGAAATCAATAGTAAGGTGAATACAAGGTCTTAATTGCTATTTATGATCACTTATGAATTCGATTCGTTGTGGTTATTTAGCTGATAACCCTGATAATATCAAGGTTTGAATTTTTTCACTATTTCCTAATCTAATTAATTGTAATATTACTTTAAACCTTGATTTATGATTATTAACCAAATAATTAAGTCTAATTACAGTAATTAGAAATTAGGGTTGTCACAAAATTCATCTCCTCTTAGATGGGCTATAGGCTGGCCAAACTCACCCTCTTGAAGAACAACAAAGAGATGCAAAGAGAGCTAGAAAATTACCTTGTATTCAAGCTCTTTTCAAGAGTTCTTTCCATTGCTTCAAACCTTTCTTTGAAATTCTAAGTTCTCTTCTCTGGACCAGTCCCAAAATAGCCCCATATGAGTCATGAAAACCATATAAAGAAAAAGGAGAAGGAGAGGAACAACATTAATGAAGGAAGAACCATAAAAATCTAAGGTTTTCTTATCTTTTTCCTAAGCTTTCTTCCTTCTTTCTCCCTTCTCCTTGTGCGTGTTTCTCTGCTGGTCTCCCCTCTGTTTTGGGCAGAACTAAAGTTGGTTAGCATAAGGAGGAGAAATGGGACGTGTTATATGATCAAGAAGCTTGTTGAAATTCTTCTTAAAAATTCCATCTATATCCCCTTTTCTTGGGTCTTTTCTTTTAGGCTCATTTTAGCTTATTTTTTAGAACTGTCTTTTCTATCATAAAATTAAAATTCTCAAACTTATAAAATGCCTTTGCAATCACTCAAATTGGATTTAAGACCTTCTTAAACGAAAAAGTCAAAATTTGGGTCAATTATTATTCTAAAACGTCAACCGGAAGGGTTTTGAATGTTCTAGAGCTTTCTATAGTTTTTAGGGTCTCTGAGAATCCTAAAAAACTCATTTTTCCCATTTAAAAATTCCTCCTTTGAGTTTTTTAAAAAGTGTCCAAAATTACTAAAAATACCATTACATTTTCGTTAAATTTTGTCTAGTTATTCAGCTCTATTTTCATGGCACCTCTGGCCTTAAATCCTTATTATTTGTGTCATACCATACTTTATTGGATTCCATATTCCTATATTTAAGGTAACTTTCATGTGCAATCAAAGAAAATCACAAAAAGGGAATGAAATAATGGGCTTGTTTGAAATTGTTTTTGTTTTAATGTTTTCAAAACATATGTTTTTAAGAACAAATTTTTGAGAACAAAAAAATTTAAAAATTTGTTTGAATCATTATTTTGAAAAGTAATTATTTTCTGTTTTTTACCTGATTCTGTAGAACAAAAATTACAGAACACTTAAAAAGTGTTCTGAGTTTTTTGTTTTTGAAAACAAAATTTTGTTTTTTTGTTTTACAAAACACTTCATTAAAAACACATTATCAAACATGTTTTTTTGTTTTTTTGTTCTTGAAAACAAAAAAATTGTTCTACAGAATTAAATCAAACAGGGCCAGTGTCATTTCTTTGCATTACGTCAGGATTAAAAATTCAAATTTTAATTTGTGGACCTTGAAAACATACTAACAACATTCTCTAACTATTTTCCATCCATAGAAATCATAAACCTCTCAAAACTTTGCATAAACCACTGACCAAAAGCTAACAACCATAAATATTCATGGTTTGCCTTAGGTCAGAATTTCAGTTTTCTGCTAGCAACTTTGGAAAATCACAACTAAATCTAAAAAAATTAAAATCAAAATCAAGTAAACCATAGCTTTCTAGAAAAGCTCTAGATGTTAAATTTACACTAAAAGCAATTCCAAGTCACTAAAATCTCATATGGACCATGTTTGACAATAAAAAAAGGCACAAAGGTCGAGCTATCCAGACTTACTGATATATCTTACTGATATAAATTTTGAAAATGCAAAATTAATTCTAAAAAAATTCAATCCATGTAAACTATAGCAATTTGAAAATCTATAGATGTTAACTAGAGGGAAAAAAAATAGTTCTAGATCAATCCAAGAGCATTCAAATCCTGAAAATTGATGGAACAATACTGAGGGTTTGGCTATGCACCTGGAACAAAATAGAAATTTCAAAAATTCATATCTCCCTCTCTAGACATCTAATTGAGGTGCTTCTAGTAGGAACATGTCACTGGGAAGGTCTAGTTTCTCTCTGTAAAATTTCACAGCAATTGGACATCATTTGCCCTATGAATGATAGAGATCTATTTTCGGACCATATGAACAGTACTAGTGCTAAAACTAAAAAATTTGCTAACTTCAAAAATTTGCCAAAAATTTCGTGGACCTCCAAATATTATGAATTTTAGTTTTCCAAAAAGCTCTCAACAAGATCTATATTCATGCCAAATTTTAGATCAAGAAGAACTCATTTGGATAGATTGTGTCATAGCTCACCATTATGGTCATTTTTGCCTCTTATAAGGCACTAACTTGGTCCAAATGGCTTTCTTTTATGTTTGGCACCTCTTGGGCAAGTTTTAAAGCTCAAATACAACTTGTATGAACTGTCTAAGTGGTCCTAAACATCATGCATCTCATTTTGGCTATCCCACATCCATGAATACACTAGCAAATGCAAGCCATCAAGTAACCAAATCTCACATTTCCATTGATTTTGCACCAAAAGTGGTTCATACATCATTCATACATGTTATTACATTTACTCATTAGTCTATAACTTAAAAATAATATGTACATGAGTATTTTGACATTCCCACACACTTTAAGATTACATAAGCTACATCATTGTCAAAACAATGCTATTCATGCTTCATTGTCTCCATTCCTTAGCTTTTAAGTTCCACCTAAGCCATATAAGATAGGAGAGGGAAGGGGATGAGATTCATGGAATCTTAATAGCTCTTCTCCCTTTCAATCACATATGAAGAATGCAAATCCAAGTCTAAAGATGTATGCATGGACATCATGGCATTCATAATCATTCATAAAACATTTTTAACATTCAAGAAGCTATATAAAACATACATAAGCTTGCCAAACAAGTGGTTTAGCCTCACCCATTCTCTTATTAGGATTTTGGACTTACCTTACCCACTTTCTTAAAGGCTCTTAACTAAGCCTTACTCTTAAAAGACTTTTGACTTTTTTTCAACCATTCTTAAGGGTTCTTAGCTCATCTTCACCATGGCTAGGGGGTTTTGGCTTCACCACACTCAAGCAAACCAAAGCAACTACACAAAGCATCATTTGAATACATAACATAATATCATGGTACCATGGCATTTAAACACTTGCTAAAACATTTTTCGTGGCTCAAAACATATATACATATATTCAAAGACAAGACAAACATCCACTCATGCATGAGAGAAAAGGAGAGAGAGCTATCTTTGTTACAACAACACACTTTCTTCCTTGAACTTGGATCCTCTCCCACAGCCACACACTCACAAGAAGGCAGAACTTGGTTCCTTTGGCCTAAACACATTATATGGAAGCCAATTACACTCTTGGAACACTTTATAAAGCCACACACTCATTAGGAAAGCTAGCTTGCTTCTAAGGTTCATTTATGGTTCCATAATGCACCTAATGAAGCAACCGTAAGAAAACATCATCTTGGCTCCATTCCTTCCATCTATCCAAGGTTCTTGACTCCATTGAAGTCTCTTGGAGCCATCACACATTCATTTCATGGAGCCCAGCTAGGTGTTGCTTCATTATGCTACAATATGGAACCTATAGCTCCATCTTATTATCCATGACTTCTAAAATTTTTCTAAGGCTTCCTTTCATACTCTCCCATCATATATAATACAAAAATAAGTTTGGAAGAAATTAAAACACTCCCTTGGTGCTTCATCTCCCCTTAGCCAAACCTTTGCTCAACTTGGCACCAATGGAGTTTGTCTTACTTTCTTTGAAGGGAGATGCATGTGGGGAGCTCTCTATGGATCTTAGGAGCTCATACAAGCACTTACTTTGACCTAGGGATTCTTGTATCAAAATATAATTTTAGTTATGTTTTTTAAACCCTAGTCTTTCTACCTTGTATTTTCATAGTTCTTTGTTTGTTTCCTTTGTACATTCTTACTTTCCATACCTTAATTCATATGATTCATCTTTGGTTCTACCCAAAACCACTCTCCCCTTGGCTGGCCATATGTAGGATGAAATGCACAAGAAGAGAAACAAGGAAGAAAAGGCATGGAAATAAGGATTTTTACCTTGAATTCAAGCTTTTCTTGAATGATCTTCCCTTTCCTTTGGCTCTCCTCCTCAACTTCAAAATTTTCCCCTCTAGTCTGAGCTCAAAATAGACCCAAAGACTTCAATAAAATTCATAGAAAGAAAGAGGAGAAAGAGGAGAAGAAGATTGGTGAAAGAGAAAGTATGAAAAACTATGAAATTCTTACACTTTTTGCTAGGTTTCTCTCTTACTTCTTTCCTCCATCTTATGTGCTATTCTCATCTACCCTTGGTTCTATTTTAGCCTAGAAATGTAGGTCATAAGGAGTGGGGCAGAAGTGGGGACGTTTTTATAAAGGTGCTGCTTGAACCTTCATTTTGAAAAATTTTAATTTTGTCCTTTGTTATTGGCATTGTCGTTTCTAATTCATTTTAGCTCCTTTTTGAGAACCGTCTTTTTCATCATAAAATTTAGGTTCTCAATCTTATAAAATGCCTTTGGAATTACTTAATTTGGAGTTAAAATTTTTCTGAACAAATCGGTCAAAGTTTAGGCTCATTGCAGTTGGAAAACGTTTATTAGAAGGGCTTTAACTGTCCTGGGGCTTTCCATAGTTTTCAAGGCCTCTGAGAACCCTGAAGAACTCAAATTTTCTATTTAAAAATCCCTCCTATGAGTATTCTAAAAATTACCCAAAATTACAAAAATGCCATTATGTTTCACTGCATTTTCGTTGAAATCTATCTGGCTATTCTGGCTCCAATTTCAAGGCACCTTTAGCCTTGAATCACCATTATTAAGGTCTAGAATATTATTCTACTTTTATTGGATATCAAATTACTTTATCTAGGGGACTTCTTTTTGTATCCAGTAAATTTTATACATTTACGAAGAAATTGTACGTTACATTTCTCACATTTTCTCATATTTTCGAGGAGTTGGATATTACAATTTGAAATCTAGATTATTGCTCTAATTTTATTTGACCTTAAATCACTCTATTTGGGGAACTTCCTTTTATATCTAGTGAGTTTAGTATATTTATGTAGAAACCAAATGTTACAAAAAGGATGAAAAAATGTCATTTTCATACCTTTCTTGCTTGTTTGTACTTTCTCTCCCCTTCCTCTCTCTTCATGCCATAGATATTCTGGTTCAAGGCTGGAAATATCAATTCTACATGGTTTCATACCTAGTCATGAGGTCACAATTTAAAAGCTTGATTGCAAAATAGAAATTACATAATAAAAGTGTGCAACCAAGGTTGTTTCACTCTGGAGCAACTAAAATAGTATCACGTAGGTGAGTAACTAAGTAATTAAGGGAGCATATATTTTTATTTCTTTTTTTATTTAATTATTTTCATGAACATGGAAAAGTAATTGTATGGAAGTATAAACAAGTGTATATGGGTGTGGACAAGTATGGAATATGTAAGTGGTGTGATTTATTTTAAACACAAAAACTAAATAAAAGGATGCTAATGCCAAAATACTAACCTATATAAGATTCAAACTAATTGCAAGATTTGGGTTTTTTTTATGATTGAATTGAGAATTTAACTAAAAATGAAAATTAAACTAGAACAAATTCAAGAAACCTTGTAACACCCCAAAATTAATTAAGGTGTTAATCATAGATTAGACATAATTAAGAATAATTATTAAGGAATAATTGGGCAAACCATGTGAATGGAAATCTATAGATAAATAAATTAATAATATGGGTTTAAGATTTAATTAGATTAGAAACTTATCTAAGCCCAAATTAAATTAAGTAGGCCATGGTTAGAGACTAATGGAGGCCTAATGATTTTAGGTGCAGACCTAACCTTTTAATGTGAGACTTGGCCCAAGAGAGAGCACCTAATGATGACCCAATTTGATTTAGTGAGATAGAAGCCCAAGACCTAACTTATATAAGCTCTTATAATTGGCCTAACAACCCTTATGCAGATCCAAATCAAATGAGCTCTTAAAACTTAGCCTAACCCAATTAAAATTTTGTAACCCAACTAATAAATCTAGCCCAATAAGCATAAAATCTGAACCCATATGGATTTAGGCCTTTAGGTCAACCCATAACCCATTTAAGACCTAACTTAAACCTTAAAAATCATTCTAGCCACCCCTCATTCTGCAGAACCACAAGAAATACAAACACATTTTTGGAAGTCCCTTGGAGGCTAGGTCTTCTCCCACCTTCTTAGCCTCATTTCTCACTTCTAGGTTCAAAATCAGCCAAGGTACTTGTTATGTAACTTAATCCTCTTCTTTTTCTCTTCATTTTGACCTAATTAGTTTTTCATTTAGAGCATTTTCACCATATCCAAAATCTGAAATGTGATTGTTTGGGATTTTTTTGGTGAAATTTCGTAGGTTGAAACTAGGGGTGTTGTTAGGTAAGTATAAACTCTTCATTTTGATGCTTTCTTTGCTGGTTTGGGACCCCTATAGCTGAATTATGATACAGGTATTGTTTTTATACGAATCTACTCAAAATTTGAAGTGTTGTTTTGAGATTTCTGGGGTAGGCTCAACCAAATCCGCATTTGGTTCTTGTGGTAATTGGGTAAGTGTTTCTGAATAGTCCTATATAGCTTAACTCCTTAAGTAATAAGTTTGCTTATATAAATTGTGATTAGGGATAGTAATGGCTCAGTTTTATATCCATAAGCTGAAGTAGCATTCAGTTGGCTTTTAAAGATTAGCTATAAATGAGGTAACTGAGGTTCATGCTAATTCCATGCATATGTCTATTTTAATTTTGTATTTGCTGCATGATTATGATTTTGATGTTAAATAAATTAGTTGACTATCTGTTATTTGTGATTGGACCTTGTGAGTCCATGGTGGAGCAATGGTGCGGCTGCCACCCGTGCATGTGCTTCAATCGGGCACCGGGTTGTGATCAGACCCCAGATGCACTGAGCCCTGGTTGTGCTCATTAGGGAGTGGGTGCCATGGACGGGCCTCTCTTGGTGTTATTGGCCTTTAACATGTAGAAATATAATTGCTAGTATGGGATGGTAATCATAGTAGCTTAATTATTTCATTTGCTAATATGACAAACATAATTTTGATGCTCATTTTGATTCATGCATATATGTTAATTAAATTAGAATATATGAATGGAATTTGCCTTTGGTTATTGAGATTTGCATCTTACCCTGTTTCATAGGATCATACTTTTAGGTGAAGGCTCTTCAGGTAAGGATAAGGGAAAGCAAGTGGATGAAAATCCATGAGCTCCAACCATGTGTAGAGAAGGCTACACTTAGACTGATTTAAATAGAATAGATGCTAAATTTTATATTCTTTTTTTATAGCATCATCATGTAACCATGTTATCAAGTGTAGGTGTTTGTATTTAGTTACTTAGAATGTATCTATTGAGGAGTAGGCCTCATTTTAATTTGATATTGATGTATGAACTTATAACTTCTGTTATGAACTTTGTTAAACCTATGATATGGTTTACTATTTAGGAAATGTAATTATGTGATACCTTAGATGTAGACCTGAACTAGTGATGCATAAAATCTCTAATGGAATATGTATTTGAATGATAATGGTTAGTAGCTTATGAAATTCTCGCTGTCATCAATTTATGAATTTATTGATATATGATAGTTGGATGAGTGGAAATTAACACTTGAGTCTTAAACTAGTCATAATAGATAAGCTGGGTAAATTAGGCTAATAAAAATTATTGGAGTCCTACAAATTAAAGTAGAATGGCCTTAGGGTGTCATTAGAGGGAAAGTAGGGAGTATGAGACAAGATTTTTAGAAATTGTAGGATCATAAGACATTTTTCTGCAGCCAAAATAGTCTTAGCCACAGCCAATAGGGGCGAAGTCACCCAGGGAGAGTCCAGAGAGCAATTCACTGCAACGAAAAGTGAAATTAGTCGCGGCGAAATGTGAAAGACCAAACTAAAAGTCATCCAGAGGGTAATTCGCCGAGGCAAAATGAGGAATTGGCTATGACAAACTTTTGTGAAAATGTCCCAAGTGTTCTAACAAGGAATTAGCCGCAGCGAAAGTGGGATTTAGCCACTGCCAATAATGAGAGGCGAGTGAGGTAGGCTCCAGGAGGTCCTCTCGTCGTAGCACCATGTAGGCTAGCCGTGGCAAATCTCCAACTCGCCACAACTATAAAGTTGTAAGGGGTGAACTTGAAAGCAATTGGCCACGGTGCAAGGTCATTTAGCTATAGCGAACGTACTGAAACTCTTATATTAACCTAGAAACCTTGGTGTTTCTTATGGTAACATCAAAGGATGACTTAGAAGCACTTGTAAAAGGTTCTTGAGAGTTGAAAATGAATGAGAATAGATTTAAAGGCTTTTAATTGGAGATTTGTTACACTCATGTACATGAATGCTTGTAAATGCTTGGTTAATTATTCTAATAACATTAAGGTTCAAATTTCTTCACCTTTTCCTAAATTGATTAAATTAAATGGTGTTAAACCTTGATTTATAACTATTAATCGCATACTTAAGTTTAATTATCATGATTAGAAGTTAGGGTTGTTACAAACCTAATTATGCAAAATTGGGTGGAATGAAAAATTCAAATACAATGAAATAGAGATGAAAATTTAGCAATACTTGAAGAGGGAAGAAAATTAGGCTCTAATGATTAATTGGATTTGGAATAACTAATATGATCAAATGCCCCATACATTGAGACCATGAACTCTCTAAGTGTAGGATGCAAGACCAACTACCTAGAATAAATACTCTCCTAGGCATTTTATCAAACATCTAACTTGCATGATAATATGACAATTGCTCAAACTTGCAAGAATTGTACAATTAATCCATAACATTGGCCAAGACTTTATGCTTATAAAACCTATCTATCCAACAATTCCAATGCTTCAATTAAGAATAAAGACCCTTAATTAACACATATAGTACTAATTCAAGAAGCTAAGATTCAAGAATTAAAATATAAGAGCACAAGATGCAAAGGCCAATTTAAACATAATCTCATATTAATAATATAGAAATTCATACAAACTCCGATCCACCAATCCAATGGTTCACATTACAATCCATAATAGTCTAACATAATTCAACCATTACAATTCTAATTCTATCCTAAATTGACATAGAAATTGAAATGGAAATAGTGAAAGGAGAAGAAATAATTAGCCCAATCTAATGCTTGCAATCCATGGCCTCTTGAATCCCTTCTAAGCTTGCTAGGTTATCATCAAACTCCTTAGCTCTTCATAGTCATAAGCCCTCCTTCAATCTAAGAAAATTTTTCATCCATAGCCTTCAAGATGGAGATGGCGTCCTTATGGTGGAAAAGGGAGGAGTGGGTCATAGCCAAGAGGGGAAAAAAAGGAAGAATGGAGGAATAGAAGAGAAAGATGAAGAAAAGTGGAAGAATGAAGGTGGAATGAAGAAAAATGGTGAAGAAAAAAAGAAAAGTGGTGTAGAAATCCAAGAGGTGGAACTTGTTTGTGTTTTTAATAGAGGAAAATGGAAGAAGCAAGAAGAAGACATCTCACTCTTGGCCAAGAAGAAGAATGCCATCCCCCCTCTTGGTTCTTGCTTCTTAGTGAATAGAATTAGGGTTTAGGAGGTGATATGGATTAGTAAGTGTGAGGTGGACTAATAGGGAGAAAACTTGAGACACTTGGACTAATAAAAGCTTGAAAGAATGGTGAGATGAATTAGTAAATCCAGCAGATGCTTAAGTGGCTATGGCTATGAGATGGAGGTGAGGTGGATAAATAAGGGCTTAAATGGACCAATGAGATTAAAACAAGTTGATAACATGGATTAATGAATGCCACATAAGCATGCTACATCATCACCCCATGATGTAACACGCCCAAATTAATTAATAGTAATCATTTGGGGATTATGAAATTATTAATAGGGATTTAAGAAAAAAAATTATGAGAAAATAGGAACCTTAAGAAAAATGGCAAATTTGAGTATCTTAACATAATAATTATTAATTTGACCATTTTGAGGGAAGTAAAATGATGTTTATAGATTTCAGTATAATTTGGATCCATAATTAATTTATGTATGCTAAGAACATTATTAGAAGCCCAAGCTTATTTATATGAAGGCTCAACTTCATCTAAATATGACCCGACTCTATTCTTAGGGAAACTCAACTCATTTTGAACCTAACTAACCCATATATCATGGTCTAACATGTTAAGCATCAACCTACTTACAATAATGGACCCTTGAAGCTTGGTTCAACCCTCATTTAACCCATGTAACCCTAGAACCCATGGCTTAACCCAACCAAAATCTGAACCCACAAGGAATTAGGCCTTTGGGTCAGCATATTCCACTCTTAGCTCTAAATTTGTTGTAACCCATTCATTAAACCATAGCCTAGCTACTTAGAAAGGGCCTACTTAGACTTTGAGCTGATGGGTCAGCCCATTTCTCACTAAAACCCTAAGAGAAAACCCTTCCTTTTTACCTCATTCTGCAAAAACACAAGAAGAACAAGGGATTTTCGGAGGTCCAAAGGAGAGGCTAGGGTTCCTTATATATTTCCATCATTTTCCACTTCTAAAGCAATATTTAGGCAAGGTAACATGTATAGAACTTAACCTTCTCTTCTTCTTCTTCAATTTGAGCCGATTGGTTTCTTATTTAGAGCATTTTTATCTTCCACCCAAAATTGAAACTTATTGTTTGGTGTTCCCATGGTGGATTTTCAGATGTTAAGACTATGGGTGTCGTTAGGTAAGTATCCTGTTCAAATTTTAATGCATCTACTACTAGTTTAAGACTCCTATAATTGATTTATAATATGGACCTTTGTTTTATGCAAAATTACCCAGAAAATTATAGTGAACTATTGTGGTTTCTAGTGTGGGGGAAGCTAGAACCTGAAATTAGAATCCATTGGTGGATAGGTTAGTAACCTTTAAGTAATCATTAGTAGTTCAACTCTTTGGGTATCTAATTTATTGCAACAAATGATGATAACTATGCTTCTCTTAGGCTTGGTGTGCATTTGGATCATGATGGTAGCTAGAAAAGAGTATTGGGTTTCATTGAAATAACTGAAGTTAATTTCCTAATTCCATGTATATGTTCATTTTAATTTAATGTTTTGCTATATATGTATCATTTTGAAATGCTAAATGATTGGTTAGCTACTTGATTGTTATTATGATTGGACCTTGTAAGTTTATGATAGAGCTGTGGTGTGACTGCCACTTGTGCATTGTGCTTTGATCGGGCACTGAGTTGTGATCAAACCCTTGAATGCACTGAGCCCAGGTTATGCTTATTAGGGACTTGGTATAGTGGACCAGCCTCTCCCGGTGTTATTGGCCTTTAACATATTTAATGTGATCGCTGGTATGGGACAGTAGTCACTTGTAGCTCATCTAGTTCATTTGCTAATTAAATTGATAATTTTAATATTTGATGGTATGAAAAATGCATTGTGTTAATTAATTTGTACATATATATAGAATTTTCCTCTTGTTAATAAGATTGTATATCTCACCCCGACTATAGGCTAACATTTTTAGGGACTGGACCTCTTAGTGGCAAGGAGAAATTAATGGAAGCATAATGTATGGTTTAGTAGCACATATGTTTAAAAACCTTGTCAAATTGAGTTTGTGTAACAAGAATATTAGTTTTTATGTATTTGCCATATTGTATCATGAATTGCTAAGTATAGGGACTAGTTATGTAATATAATTAAAATGGAACCAAACATCGTGATTGTATCTAACTAATACTTGTTGAATGACCTAATGTATGCACTGGTTTTATATCTGATATGGAACCTTGTTAGATGGATATATATATATATATGACTTGTTTCCTAAAAGTATGTTATGGTATTACCATGAATGTTAATGTTAGTGGTTATGAATTCTTATTGCTATCATTGATACATAAATTGCGGATGTTTGATAGTAGATCAATAGGAATCAACACCTAAGATTTGGTTTGGCAATGAGAGACATGCAGAGTAAATTAGGTAGTTGAATGCCGTTAGAGCCCTACAAATTAAGGTAGAATGGCCCTATAGTACTACTAGAGGGAGTGTTAGAGTATATGGGATGAAATTTGGGAGCCATAAGTGTAGTAGAGGGTTAAGCCACGGCCAAAATGACTCAAGTCACAGTCATAGGTCAATCAAAAGCAAGAAGCACCATAACTCCAGCTGTCTTACCACAACACAAGGTGAAAAATTCACCCAGGAGGGTAATATAAGCAATCACCCCATGGCAAATGTCGAGAAGCGAGCTGGAATGCTTCAGGAGGGTCTCTCACCATGGCAATCATGAAAACGTGAACAGTAGGTCCTAGAGAGTACTTTGTTGTGGTGCGAAAATCTAAGTCGAGGCGCAAGGTGCGAAATTTCAATTTTGAGTTACAATAGCCACTTATGTTGCTATGTAGGTGTACCAAGTCACAACGGGAATTTCCAAACTTGGCTTTTAGGTTCCAGTAACCAACTTAGCCATGGCGATGAAGGTTTAAGTCATAATAAAGGTTCTCAAACGCTTATTTTTGACTTAGAAACCTTAAGTTTCACTATGTTAAGATTATGTAATAACTTGGGATAATTATAAGGGGACTTTGTAAGTTGGAAATCAATAGCAACATATGTCAAAGGTTCTTAATTGATGACTAGAATTTCTTGTGGATTTAAATAGTTGTAACGGTTTGGCTAATAACCTTAATAATATTAAGGTTTAAATTTTCTCACTTTTTCTCAATCTAATTAATTATAATGATTTTAGACCTTGATTTACAATAATTAACCATATAATTAAGCCTAATCATAACAATTAAGAATTAAGGTTGTTGCACATAAAAAGTCAAGTTTATCCTCCATTTAAATGACCAAATTGCCCTCCAATAAGCCATGCTACCTATAAAAATGTGACACCAAAATAGATTACATAACAAAATAATATAAAATGATTAATCACATAATTAGGTAGTATTAATCAGTAATTAAACCCCTATTGAAGACTAATGGAAGAATGAAAATTTAAAACAAATGAAGAGAATATTAAGCTAAAATTATTAGAAAGAAAGACACAAAAAAAACTTAAGAAATTCACAAGAAAAATTATTTTTCTATCCAAATGACTATTTTACCCCTAATTGAATCAACCTTAATCCCTTTTACTAATCACATCCATGATCAAATGACCTAACTTTAACCATTAATCTCATGAGATTAATTTCATAATAATCATATGAAATGATCAAATCAAATTTCATTAATGAAAAATCTAAATGGGTCCCTATGTAGGGATATTTTGGGAAAGTGAAAAATGATAGAAACAGTGAAATTTTGGGTTTAACATGAAATAAAAACTTATGATATGGGATGGAGGAAATGATCAAATAGATAAAAGAATGGACATCCCCCAAAAGAAACTCATTAGAAAACATCTAGAATTTTATGATTAATCACCCGACAAAGCACAATTAGGCATGAAATCACAGTATAATGCATGGATTAGGCAAGATAGGAAGAATTAAGCCCTAAAATTAATGGAATCACACAATATGAATATAATCCCAAAGAATTAGCCCAAAAAGCCATCAAATCCAAAACTTGGCTAAACTCATGAAAATCATCTAAAAAACCTTAATTAACTAAAACCATTTGTTAAAATTACTAAGAATGAGGGATAAAAATAATAAAAATATAAGAGTTATCAATTCCCCCACACTTAGTCTTTTGCACTCTGGGGCAAAATAGAACAAAAGGCATAAAAAAACCAAAAGGAAAACAAAGAAAAACAAGAAATGTGAGAAACAAACTATGCAATTAATCAACACAATCATACCCTTCAAATCAAGGCAAGTCAATCAAGCATTGTAAGATCAAATATCATGGCAAAGAGACTTAGCTGAGGTCCTTATAAAGTCTAAGGTCCTCTCCAAGGATAGTGTCTAATTCGTTGTTTCACTCAAGCGGCTTGTGTTTATCCTCAATTCCATTACATTAGCTCTCTTTCTATAGGTTTAGCAAATGTCTAAACTCTCCACCACTATTAGAGTTAATCACACCACATAGATCAAAAGGACTTTTATTGGAATGGTTATGGTTAGAAAGAAAATGGATCATGTAATAAACAGAATGGGATAACAAAGTAAAACCAATAAAATGTTGAACACCTAAAATCATCGAGAGCTAGTTAATGAAACTAAGATGAATTAGTCATATCATTTAAACGTTATTCACTCATTATGGTGCAATAAATAATAATATAAAACAAATAACTACAACTTTCTTTTTTTTTCTTTCTTTTTTTTAATATTTTTTCTTTTTTTAAGTAAGCTAAGAATATTAACAATTGGCAACACAAAAAATGGGCAATGTGTCTTTATCCATATTAGATATGAAATGCATGCTCTTAATAACTCTAAGCATCCAATAAAAGGGTAAAAGAGATATGAATGCACGAAATGGCTAGGGGTAAGAAATGAATAAACCATAGGCTTAAAGAGACTAACAAGAGATATATTAATGTATATGGGATAGCATATTTAGCCAAGGGTTAATTGTAAGAAATGAATGCCTTTATCCTATCTATGCAAGTGCAACTAAAAAATCATGTGATCTTGAACAAGACATAAGCCAAATTCTAGATTGAGAACTAAATAGAAGGATACACTCTAAAAGGAAAAAAAATTTAGGCCTAAAAACTCATTAGGGTAAATTACCTTTAACTTAAAGTCCCTAGATTAAGCATTTTGCCACTTAGTTTAATACATGCAATGATAATTAAAACACCTTTCATTTCAAAATAATCATGTATTAATCAACTCTAGCATATAAGTTCTTACATCCAAAACTCAATTTTTTTATTAAAAAAAAGATTAAAACCTACTTTTTAAGAAGCCCTTCCCCCACAATTAAAATCATGCATTGTCCTCAATGCATTAAGCCAACCAACAATCCAGATAAACCAATCAATAGTAAAGACAAATGCAAAAGGAAAAGGCTAGAGAAAAGATAGAAGCAGCTTGTTTAGGGAGGGTTTAAAAATTGGAGTTCCTCATGCTCATGCCGAGGCACTCGCTCAAAGTAGTGCTTGAGTCGGTGTTCATTCACTTTGAACTTTGTCTTGCTCACCACATCATATATCTCAACTACACCAAATGGAAAGACTCGGGAGACTATGTAAGGACCTTCACATCTCGACTGGAGCTTCCCATGCATCAATTTCATTCTAGACTTATACAATAACACTTTTTCACCCTCTTGAAACTCATTTCTCACAGTGGCTCGATCATGAAATGCTTTGACTTTCTCTTTGTAAATTCAAGAACTCTCATATGAATCTCTCCTGTGCTCCTCCAACTCTTGCAATTGCATCTTTCTGTGTACTCTAGCTTCTTGTAAGTTCATATTACATGCTTGATTGCCCAATAGGCTCTATGCTATTCTTTCACTAGTAAATGGCATGCTTTCCCATAGAGTAGTCTAAATGGTGACATCCCAATCAATGTTTTGTAAGCAGTGCAATAGGCCCATAATGCATCATCCAGCCTTTTACTCCAATCTTTTCTATTAGGCTACACCATCCTTTCCAAAATCTACTTCACTTCTCTATTTGACACCTTTGCTTGGGCATTGATCTGTGGATGGTAAGGGGTAGCAACCTTATGGATCACTTTATATTTCCTCAAAAGCACTTGCATTGTCCAGTTGCAAAAATGACTACCCTGGTTGCTAATGATTGTTTGGGGAACTCCAAACCTGCAAAATATGTAAGACCTAACAAATTTCACAACTACAGAGGAATTATTAGTACGGGTGACTTTCGCTTCCACCCACTTAGAGATATACTCCACAACCAGCAATATATATGAAAAACCAAAAAAGACAGGGAAAAGGCCCATGAAATCAATGCCCTAAACATAAAAAATTTCACAAAATAGAATGGACTATTGAGGCATCTCATTCCTCTTAGAAATACTAATAGTTTGCTGACACCTATCATAACTTTTGCAAAACTCATATGCATCTTTAAACAGAGTGGGCCAGTACAATCCAGAATCTAAAACCTTCATAGCAATGTGCTATGATGAAAAGTGACCTCTACAGGCTAATGTATGACAAAAATGCAATATATAATTATGCTCATGTTGAGGCACACATCTCCTAATCACCTGATCACTATAGATGCACCATAAATTAGGATCATCATAGATATAGTACCTAGCCTCTCTCTTAAATTTATCTAACTAATGCTTATTCATATGAGCAAGCAAAATAGATGTAGCTAGATAGCTAGCAATATCAGTATACCAAGGAACAGACATACTAACTACACAGAGCCTATCATCAGGAAAATCATCTAAGGGTAAAGAAGATGTCACCACAAGAGGCTCAATCCTACTCAGGTGATTAGCTACCATCTTCTTTACACCGCTCTTGTCATGGATTTCCACATTAAACTCTTGTCTCAGCACTACCCATCTAATCAAATAGGTTTTAGAGTCTAGCTTCTTGAACAAGTACTTGATAGCTGAATGATTTGTAAAGACGATCACCTTTGCGTGGGGGATATAGGATCAAAATTTCTCTAGCCCAAAGACAATCACAAATAGCTCCTTCTTTATAGTGGTATAATTGGCCTGAGTAGCATCCAATGTCCTCGAGGCATAGGCTATGACATGCTATCTTTTCTCCACTCTTTGGGCAAGGACTACACCCAGTGCATAGTCTAAAACATCACACAAGAACTCAAATAAAAGGCTCCAATTAGGTGGCCAAATAGTGAGTTTCTTCTTCAACTTATCCCAAGAACACTTGCAAGCTTCGTCAAAAACAAAACTCACATCTTTCTACAGTAAACAAGAAAATGGCAATGGTATTTTATTGAAATCTTTAATGAATCTCCTATGAAATCCAACATGCCCAAGAAAAAAACTTATATCTTTCACACATGAAGGGTATGGAAGAGATGAAATGATGTTAACCTTAGCTTTATCTACCTTAATGCCATCATATGAAATAACATGTCCTAAAATAATTCCTCTTTTAACCATGAAATGGCATTTCTCAAAATTCAGCACAAGATTATTGTAATGTCTAGTTTTCTTGCAAAACGTTAGAAATAAGCTAGATATAAAAGGAAGTCCCCTAAATAGAAAGATTTAAGGTCAAATAAAATTAGAATAAAATTTCAAATAATGAAAAATGAGGATCTAAGGCTTAAAATGCCCAGAAACCGGAGCCAGAATAGTTAAATAAAATCAGACGAAAGGTAATGGTATTTTCGTAATTTTGGGCACTTTTTAGAAAACTCAAAGGAAAGATCTTTAAATGAGAAATTTGAGTTTTTCAGGATTCTTAGAGGCCCTAAAAACTATAGGAACCCCTAGAATGGTTCAAACCTCTCCGATTTACGTTTTAGAGTTTCAGTTGACCCAAACTTTAACTAGTATGTTTGGAAAAGTTTTAAATCCAATTTGAGTAAAACCAAAGACATTTTATAAGTTAGAGGACCTAAATTTTATGAAAGAAAAGACAGTTCTTAAAAAGGAGTTAAAATAAACCTAAATGGAAGGAACCAAGAAAGAGGATAAAATTAGAATTTTGAAAAAGCTTTAAATGAACCCCCTTCCTATATATTACATGTCCTCCCTTCTCCCTCATTCAAACTAACCTATTTTTTGTCTCAAACTAGAGGAGACCTCAGCCAAGAAGAATGTACAAGAGGAGAGGAAAAAGGAGAAGAAAAGCTGTGTGAAAAGGTAAGAAAACCATGGAATTTCATGCTCCTTCCTTTAGCAAAATTGTTCTCCTCCTTCTTCTCTCTTTTCCTATGGTTTTAGTGTTTGATTTAGGACTATTTTAAGACTCATTCAGAAGGAGGAAGTTAGAATTTGAAGGAGAAGCTTGTACTAAGTAAAAGAGCTCTTGGAAAAGGCTAAGAATCAAGGTAATTTTCATGGTTTCCCTTGCAACTCTTTGTCTATTCTTCTTGGGTGTTGTTTGGCCAACACTAAACCCAAGCAAGAGGGAGTGCTTTTTGGTCTTTGCAAGAAAGAAACATAGGTTTTAGAGTATGAGATTTAAGAATATGCAATTGGAATTGAAAAAGGAGCATTAGATTTCAAGATGCAAAAGTTAGGGATTTAGTTACACCTTGTCAAATATAAAGCTTCCTAGTGGTAATTTTAGTTGTCTAAGAGTGTGTATCAGTTCTCAAGACACCTAGGAAGTCTCACATGTGCTAACTCCTTAAGGAAAATTTACAAAATCCATTGGTGCTCCTAAACTTGTATAGTCTCGGCCTAGAGCTCTCCATGCTCCTAAGGAGAGTTTTAAACTAAATATGATAAATGACCATCAAAGAAAGTTTTGGAATAAATTTAGGAAGCATGGTTTATGAGATAGAGGTGTAGGCTCCATTTTAAGACATAAAGAAATAACTTGTACCTAAGCTCCTTGAAATGAATTTGTGATGACTCCAAAGAGTCTAAATAGAGTCCAGAGACTTAGATAAAAGGAAAAATTAGAGCCAAGATCATAAATTCCAATGGTTGCTTCATTGTATCTTGTATGGAACCATAATTGTGTCTTAGAACCAAGTAACGTTACATAGAGTTTATGAGAAGCTAAAGCTTGTTTCTATGATTAAAATATGTCCTATTTGATATATCTAAGCCAAGAGAATCAAGTGCCACCTAGTTGCAAGTGCTTGGCCAAAAAGGGGAAAAAGAATTAAAGGAAAAAGTGTGTGAATCTTACTTTAAGGTAACTCTCTAACTTTTCTCACATGCATGGCTTAGATGTTTACTTGTCTTTGAGTGCTTGTATGAATGTTTGAGCTATGAAATATGTTTCTAGCCATTGCTTACATGTATGGTACCATTATGTTTCTTAAAAGATGTTTATGCATGCAAAATGACTTAAATGGGTATGATTAGACTAAAAGTCCCTTAGTATGGATGAGGATGAGCCAAAAGTCCTTAAGAATGGGTGAGACAAAGCCAAAAGTCTCAAGAAGAGTGAGACTAAGTTAAAAGTCCCTTGAAAGTTAGGTGAGGCTAGACCAATGCTCTTAAGAGTCTATGTTTGCTATGTATGAGTTTATGTGATAAGGAAAATGACTTTTGTATGTTCATGAGTAGCTTAAATGTCATACATGCATTCTTTGACATATATATGCATCCATTATATATGTTTAAAAGGGTTAAGAGCTATTGGAATTCTTTGAATCTCACTCTTCCCCTACATATATCTAACTATGTTTAGGTGAGCCAAATAAAGAAATGGAGGCCAACAACTTTGAGAAGCAATAATTTAACAAAGGGATAGAGAAATAGGCTTTAAAATAGCATTTTTATGTCAAGAATTGTAACCATATGATGTATATATGATGTATACCTTTAAAGATATTCAAATGTATATAAATATGATGTTATGTATCCATTTCGAAACCAAATGAATGAATACATGAGTCTTTACCACCTATGATCCTTTATGTGCTTGTGTATAAATGCAAGTGGCAAGGTGAGAATAAGCTCCTTGGTGATTTGGATCATTTGGCATGCTTTTATATGTTGTAATTATGCTTTTGGATATTCACAAGTGGTAATGGAATTTTGAAAAAGTCATTTGATGCCTTACGATACCATTATGGACTTCAAAATTGATCAATTCTTGAGTTAAACCAAAGTCTAACCAAATAAACGATTTTTTGCATGAAATTTGGCCAAAAAATAAGTCTCATCTATATCTTTTCATTGAGCTAAAGAGCACTGAATTTAGAGCCCTAGAGAATTTATTATGATTTTTCAAAGTTGGCCAAATTATATAGAATAGGTGTGGGTACTATTCATATGGTCAGTTTGCTTCTCTATGTCATATATGCGTCAAATGAAGTATAACACTCATAAAATTTTATAAGAATAAACTATAAATCACAAGCTTTCCATAGCCACTAACATCACCTGATTTGGAGCTTTGTAGAGGGAGAACCAAATTTTTAAAGTTTCAGATCTTGGCTCTATCTGAGAAATGACCTAAAGTATTGTTCTATTATTTTTTGTGGACTAAATGCTTCTATCTTGTTCTAAAAATATTTTTAATCATTATTTAATATCTAGAGATTTCTATAAAGCTATCATATGTATGATTTTGATTTTTCTAGAATTAGTTATGAATTTTCAAAGTTCACATTAAAAACTTGTGACAGCAAACCCGAGAGCAATTCTAGTTGTTCTTGAATTTTGGTCCATGGTATGTGAGATGAGTTGTGATGTTTGTGATATGATTAGATATGTTGTGGATGAAAAATGATATTGATGAGTTTACATGATCCCTAAAGCCATGAATCATGTATATAGCTTTTCAATTACGCAATTATCCATGATCAAAGTACATATTTTCTTACAAATGTGTTACAATATGCATGAGATATGTTGAGATAGCCTATGTGACAACTGTGTAAGGGTTAAGAGGTTAAAGTATTACAATTATTATTGATGCATCTTTAAACCCTATCCAAATCAGCTAAGCATGCATCAAAAGAATCACCATAAACTATGAAATCATCCATAAATATTTCCATGAAATGCTTAAGAAAATCAGAAAATATGGAAACCATGCAACACTAAAAAGTGCTTGGTGCACTACAAAGGCCAAATGGCATACATCTATATGCAAAGGTTCCAAATGAACATGTGAATGTGGTCTTATCCTGATCTTTTGGTGCAATACAAATATGAAAATATCCAAAAAGAAAACCTATCCAAAAAGCAATAATGAGATCTATTAGCAAGTCTTTCTAGCATCTAATCTATAAAGGGGAGGGGTTAATGATCCTTCCTAGTCAAAAAGTTCAATTTCCTATAGTCTATCCATATCCTCTAACTATTCTAGACCCTAGTCAGAACTAACTCACCTTTATCATTATACATCACAGTAATACTAGTCTTTTTCGAGATTACATGAACCGGACTAACCCACTGACTATCAGAAATATGGTAGATTATACTTGCAGAAAGAACTTTAGAAACCTCTTTCTTTACTACATCAAGGATCAATGGGTTGAGTCGTCTATGTGGTTGTGCATAGCTTTGGCACCATCCTCTAGTAAAATGCAATGCATACATACATCAGGGCTGATCCTAGGTGTAACACCATATTTATCTCTCTCATCTCGTTTCATTCCAAGCTAATTTCCTGATGTGAAATCAAAGGGGTGGCCCAATCTTCACGGAGTAGGTTAAGTAAAAGGATGGTTTAGGGTTTAGGGTTTAAGCTGGTCGATTTGGCAAAGGTGCTCCAGGTATAAAATCAATTTGATATTCTATCCCTCTAATTGGTGGCAACCCAGGTAGTACCTCTTTGGGAAAGACATCTTCATATTCCTGCAAAAGAGACACAACAACACTAGGCAAAGTAGAGGTTAAGTCGTTAGTGTTCAACATAGCCTCTTTGTAGATAATTACTAGGAGGTTTTGTTGAGAAAACAAAGCTTGTTTGATCTCACTCTTTCTTGCCACTAACAAACTTTTCTCTCTTTCTCCCTCTTTCTCTCTTTTACTTTTAGCTCTCTCTCCTTTTCCTCTTTCCTCTCTTTGCTTACCCTCTTTTCTTTTCTCAATTTTACTCTCCTCTTTTTTAGACACTTTTACACACTCACTTTCTCTTGTCTTCTCTCTCTTGATTTGATCTTCTAACACTTGCTTTGGTGACATAAGAAGGAGGGTTATAGGTTCCCCTCTAAGTACAAAAGAATAACAGTTTAGAAAACCATCATGTGTAACATGTCTATCATACTGCCAAGGCCTACCTAACAAAATATGGCATGCTTTTATTGGTATAACATCACAAAGCACTTCATCCTTATACTTGCCAATTGAAAACATCATCTTAACTTGCTTAGATACCCTCAATTTTCCACATTCATTGAGCCTTTGGAGTTTGTAAGGCCATTGATGCTTGAAAGTAGACGACTTCAACTTTTCCACTAGCTCGGTGCTTGCCATGTTGTAGCAACTTCCTCCATCTTTAATCATACCACATATCTTTCCCTGGGTTTAGCAATGAGTATAGAACAAGTTCTCTTTTTGCTCATCTTCGTCCGCCATCATCTGGGCGCTAAGAGCACTCCTAGTTACAAGGAGTTTTCCTTCTTCTACATACTCTCCATCTTTATTTTCCATGAATAGCTCTTCTTCTTCCTCTGTTGTTTCTCCTTCAATTTCCCACTCACCAAGGTTGTTGATATTCATGGTTCGCTTGTTAGGACATTCACTAGAGATGTGTCCTCTCCCTTGGCACTTGAAGCATATTATATCTCGGTTTCTTGAAGGATTAGGCCCACTTTGAACCTTCTTGGGTGGTGCAGCAAGCTTTTCTTCTTTCTTTAATTCATTCCCCTTTGAATTTGAAGTAAAGGGAATATCTTTCTTTGGGTTGCTCCTCTATGAGTTGAAGGAAGTTGAACTAGAGCTCTTCCTTGCAATATTCTTCCTTTTGAGTTATTTTTCCACCTTGGCAGCTTGATGGACTAAGTCATGAATCTCAACATCATGCTACATTTCCACAACATCGGCTATGTCACAATTAAGCCCATCTAAGAAACGAGCCATTATTGCTTCTGGATCCTCCTCTACATTAGCTCTAATCATGGACATTTACATCTCTTTATAGTACTCATCCACACTATTGGATCCTTGAGTGAGGCGCTGAAGCTTATTATGAAATTCCCTTCGAAAATAGGATGGAATGAAATGCCTCCTCATGCTAGCCTTCTCCTCCCATGTTGAGATAGGGTGCTCTCCATATCTAACTCGCTCCTTTTGCATCTAATCCTACCAAACAAGAGCATAATCAGTAAACTCAAGAGTAGCTATCTTTACCTTTTTACCCTCAGAGTAGTTATAGTATGAAAATATTTTCTCTACGCGTATCTCCCACTCCAAGTATGCTTCTAGATCACTCTTGCCTTGAAAGGAAAGGATTTTTATTTTAACTCCCCCAAGGCCTCCTTCGTCATCTCTAGGCCACCTTGGTGGTCCTCGTTGTCGGTTGAATGGCCTCTTTCTTTCCTGGACCTCCTCCTCTTCATACCCTTCATCATGGCTCTCCATGGCTTCCTCATGCTCATGGTCATGTCTACATGCCATTTGAACCTGTCTTTGGTTAGTTTGAGTAGTCCTCTGACTAGAACTACTACCCTCCACTTGATCTAGGCATTCATGGAGACCCTCTAGCTTCTTATCAAGCATCCTCTCAAAATGGCTCACAATTGCTTGCATTTGTAATTGTGCTAACTCAAATGGATTGTTCTTTGAGTCATTGCTTTCATGAGCAACTCCTTTTTCTCAGTTATCTACCATGTTAGGGGAAAAGAAACAAGAAACAAAATATATTGGACTCACAATCACACCCTCACGTGTTTCACTCAAATAAGAGATGACACTTCCACTCGTGTTTCCTCTCTCTTATTGGCTTTTTCTGTAATGATCTTACCCACTCTTGCCTTTTACCTCTCAATATCAAATCCCAAGCTCTTATGTTACCTAAGAACTTGTCAAGTGATCAAGGACTGCCAATTCTCGTTTCACCAAAATATGTGCTGGTGGATGGTATGAAAAGTTGTGATTGGCGCATACAAGTCACAAGTAAGGTTAGGGTTTAGTTAGGCTAGGGTTCTAATACAAAAAAGGGAAGATTTAACCACCTAGCAATGCAAGATCAAGTTTAAAATACCAAAGAGCCAATTGCAATGATTCTAAAAACCCAAGATATGAGAAATCAATGGAGGATTGGATTAGGAAAGTTCAAATAAAAGGAATAGAAAACAAGTTGAAGTCACAATAGGAAAGTCCACAACACAAGATAAAAGGAAACAATATAAGAACAGGAAAGTGGATCAAAAATTAGGAAACAAATGGAAAAGGAAACAATGCGAATAATAAATAAATCTGATCACAAATTTTTTTTCAGTTTTTTTTCACTTTTTTTTGCCTCTTTTTTTTTTGGATCAGATGAAAGAGAATCACAAGATCACACAATAGGAAACAAATTAGATCAGAAAATGTTACCACTAAAAATGACAATAACTCCCTCTAGAGAACTCCGAATTCGATGATTCCAAAACGAAATGAAAGCTGAGATTCTGAAACTTAGGATTGACCTATTAATCGTCCAAAATCTCAAAAGGAAAGGGGTTGAACAAATAAGGGAAAAACAACAACGTCCAGAACAACAAAAATTTTCCAGATTACAAAATAAATGGCTCTTGTAGCATAAAAATCAAATCTTGCACACTAAGGATCAAATCTGGAAACAAGGGAAGGTAGAAAGTTTAGTTTTTTTTTTTAATAAAAGGTAGCAATGAATGGATATGGAAAAGGAAAAAATTATAGAGGCTAGAAAAGAAGTAGAATGGTGGATGATGAATGTATGATAGATAACCTACCGTGTAAACCAAGGCTCTGATACCAAATGATGCGAAATCAAAGGGGTGGCCCAATCTTCACTGTGTAGGTTAAGTAAAAGGATGGTTCAAGACCTGATGGAAGCAAGTGGCCAACCAATGTTAAAGGAACATTAACCTGCAACTTAGACTGCATGCCCAACCACGAACACAGTGAACCAACCCACACAACGACACACCCGGGTCGAAGCACGAATTGGGGGCTTTTGTGAACTTGAATCACCAACCTTAAGGATAGGTTAATAAGACAAAGGCTTCACAAGAGCAAGGGAAAGATAACTCTCATAATTTAGAGAAAACACTCAGAATAATTCTATTACTTCAATCATTGTCTTGAAATTGAATACAAAGCTGGCCTATTTATAGGCAAAGGAAATCCAAAACTTGAATACTAAGCAAACCCTAAAAGTAAAACTTAAGAAACTTCCTAAAACATAATGCCCAAGGTTGTGCACTGTTCATGTGCACTGTTCATCCGAAAGTAGAAAGAAAATAACCTAAATAAATGGAAACAAATCAGCCCCTAAAAGAAATGGAAACAAATAATTCTGAACTAATAAGGAAATAAAACTTCCTCAAAACTTAATTAACCACATGGCCTTATTCAAATCACTAAAATAGAAACTAATTAATACTAATGGGCTGGACATCTTGCATTTGAAGTACTATTCATGTCCTCTAGCTTCAATGGGCTCTTTAAGTATCAACTTGGGCTTGGATAAGTATGATTAAGGCTCTATTTGCTTCCTCAATGCATGCACTAACATTATGGGCTTCTAATTCAGCAAATTGAAGCCCAATTGCTCTTTGTAGACGCTTAACTCTTCTTCTTGTCATTGGGCCATCTATCACCAAGTCCTTCTCCACACGAGCATCCTTCCCCACATAAGTCTGGTTCATATCATTTCCTTGGTCAAGAACAAGTCTCCCAAGAAAATACTATTAAAATAATAGATTATTTTGTGTTACATCGTGAATAAAATTTTCATTTCGTGTGCCTTGGACCATATGAACCCATCCATATCTCTCTCATTTTATTTAACACCAATACAATTCATATTGATCATCAAAAAATTCAGGGACCACGAATTTGGAGGCAAAAACCAAGAAAATGGCTTATTCATCTCCAGTTCAAGGTGGCAGATTCCTAAAAGAACTTTAAAAAATCATAACTAAATCTATAAAAATTAAAATCTTACAAACCGTAGCGTTCTGGAAATCTCTAAATGTTATTTATGATAAAAATAATCCCAAGCCACAAAAACCTCATATGGACTATGTTTGATAATAGAAAAGTGGCAAAGGTCATACTATCTAGCATTTCTTATATAGGTTATTGATATAAATTTCAAAAATTCATAATTAATTTCACAAAAATCTAATTTAGGAAAACTAAACCAATTTAGAAAGATGAAGATGTTAACTAGAGGAAAAAAATAAGTCCAAACCTATTCAAAAGCCTTTAGATCTCGAAAATTGATGGAACAATAACCAAGGTCTGCTAGCATCCCTAGTATTGACACAGAATTTTAGAAAATCATCTCTCCCTCTATAGACCTATAATTGAGGTGCTTCTAGCTGGTATAAGTCATTGTATGTGTCTAGTCTCTCCTTGTAAAATTTCATAGCCATTGGACACCATTTGCCCCATGCATGATAAAGATGAAAATTTTGACCAATTGCACAGTGACAATACCAAACCATGGAAAATTACCAACTTTAGAAATTCACCAAATATTCTCTAGAGCTTCAAATAATATGCACTTTACCTTACTAAAAAGCTCTAGACAAGATCTATATGCATGCCAAATCTTATAAGGAAATTCATTCATTTGGATAGATCTTGATATAGGGTTGCAAAATGCCACATTTTGGCTTTTAAAATGGTCCCAAATGGTCCATTTTTGCTTCTAGATTTTCTAGGGCCACTTGAGCATGTGGGAAAGCATGAAAATAGTCTACTAAATATGTCTCAAAGGTCCAACAATCCAGATTTTACAAACTCATTCGCCCACTTGATGATATACATAAGACACATACATGCTCATTCTTGCCATACAATACTAAACACATGCAATATCACTTATTTACTTCCAATTCTCATCTATACATCACATATTCATATAATTACACATGTTTAAGAGCTTATACATCATATACACCATGGAGATAAATTATTTGACAATAATATAGCTATAATACAAGCATTTTTCAACTTCTTCGTCAATCTCCTTACTTTCAAGTGTGGTGGCTCCCATTTCCTCACTTTTTGATCCGCCTAGACATATTAAGTAATGGGGAGGGAAGAGTGAGATTCTAGTAACCCTAATAACTCTTCTCTCTTTCAATCATACATAAGGATGCAAATTCAAGTCTAAAAATGCATGCATGGATATCATGGAGTGCATAATCATACATGAGACATTTTTTGCACTCAAGAAGTCATATAAAACATACATAGGCTTGCCAAGGAAATGGTGTACCCTCACCCACTCTCTTTGGGATTTTGGACTTGCCTCACTCATTTTTTAAAGGACTTTTGACTAAGTCTCACTCTTTAGAGACTTTTGGCTTTGTCTCACTTATTTTTGGAGACTTTTGGCTCATCCTCACCCTAGCTAAGGGACTTTTGGCTTTACCACACTCAAGCAAACCAAAACATGTTCATAAAGCATCATTCAAGTGTATAACAAAACATCATGGTACCATGGCATATAGATACATGTTAAAACATCTTTCATAGCTTAAAACATGCACACACACACATATTCAAGACAAGATAAACGCTCATTCATGCATGAAAGAAAGAAGAGAGAGCTACCTTGGTTACACAAGCACACTTTCTTCCTTGAAAACTCTTCCTTTCCCTCTGCCACACACTCACAAGGATGTGAGACTTGGTTCCTTTGGCCTAGACATATAATATAGAAGCCAATTACACTCTTGGAATAATTTCTAAAGCCACACATTCATTTCAAAAGCTAGATTGTTCTTATGGCTCATTTATGGTTCCATAATGCACCTAATGAAGCAACACCCATAATCTATGATCTTGGCTCCATTCTTTCCTTCCGTCTATAGTTCTTGACTTCATTTAAGCCTCTTGGAGTTATCACATAATTAATTTAAAAATCCTAACTACATGTTGCTTCTTTAAGTCATACTATGAAACCTATGATACCATGTCACTTCCTAGACTTCCTAAAATTTTTCTAAGGCTTCCTCTCATCCTCTCCCATCATATATGATATAAAACCAAGCTTGGAAGAAATTAAAACTATCCCTTGGTGCTTCATCTACCTTAGGCTGAGACTATGATTCATTAGAACACCAAATAAGTTGTTTTGATTTCTTTGATGGGAGAAGCATGTGGGAGGCTCTCTTAGTGTCTTAGAAACTCATATGGACTCTTAAACATCTTAATTTATGGCTAGAACTCATCTTACAAGCCAAGGTGCAACTAAAACCATAACTTTTTTATCTTACAATTTTATAGTTCTTTCTTTGTTTCCTTTGCACATTCTTGTTCTCCTCCCTCATTTTCCTAAGATTCACTCTTGGTTTGGCTCAAAACTCAACCCCTTATGGCTGTCCCTGTTATGGCTAAAATTCATAAGAAGAGAACAAGGAAAGAGTAAGCTTGAAACATAGCAAATTACCTTAATTTCCTAGCTTTCTTTGAATGTTCTTCTCTTTGCTTGGCTTCTTCTCAAAAAACTCAAACTCCTCCCTTTTGGTCTAAGCTCAAAATAGACCCAAATACATTAATAAAACCAAAAAAATAAAGAGGAGAAGGAGGGGAAGAAGTTTGCTAAAGAGAAGGTTAAGAAATTCTATGAAATTCTCACCTTTTTCTTGGCTTTTCTTCTCCCCTTTTCCCTTGCTCTTGTACACCTTTCTCTCTAGGTCTCCCTCTCTATTTTGGCCAGCCATAAAGTTAGTTAGTGTGGGATAAGAGTGGGATGTAAGTTTTATAAGAGAAGGAATTAAGAATTGTTCAAAAAAATTCCATCTACATCCTTTCATTGTAGCATTTTCATTTTAGGTTTGTTTTAGCTCCTTTTTTAGAACTGTCTTTTACATCATAAAAGTTAGGTCCTTAATCTTATAAAATACCTTTGGAATTACTCAATTTGGAGCTAAAACCTTCCCAAACAAAATGGTCAAAGTTTGGGTTAACCAACATTAGAAAACATACACCGGAGGGATTTTAATGGTCCCGAGACTTCCCATGGTTTTCAAGGCCTCTGAGAACCCCAAAGAGCTCAAATTTTTCATTTAAAAAACCCTTCTATGAGTATTCTAAAAATTTTCTAAAATTATGAAAATGTCACTGTATCTTTGTTGGATTTCACCTAGTTATTCTGGCTCTATTTTCAGGGCACCTTTGACCTTGGATCTTTATTATTTAAGGTCTAGATTTTCACTCTAATTTTATTAAACCTCAAATCATTTTATCTGGGGGACTTCTTTTTGTATCCGGTGAATTACGTATGTTTACGGAAAAACTAAGCATTATGTTTCTCATGTTTACAGAGGTACCAAATGTTACACCAGGGATATCAGCAAAGGTCTATCCAATGGCCTTCATCCTTCACCTAAGTACCTCTAGGAGGTGAATTTCCTCTTCAATGGATATGTCACTGGCTATGATCATTGGTAACTTCTCACCCTCCTCCAAATAAACATACTTCAGTGAGTCAAGAAGTGGCTTCAACTATAGGGAAGGAGCTTGCTCAACTGAAGGTATGAGTAGCTTCAAATCAATCTCAATCAAACTAAAACCTGCACTGAAGACTCACAAACAAAAGAAGAGACTTTCCCACCTTGGGAATCATCAATAGAAATAGTAATAGTAGAGGAATCATGAAATACATCACATTCCACAAAATCATCAACAGAAGCAATGCCATAGTAACACACATATTAAAAACAACATCAAAATCAGAAATCTCTAAACTCACATGAGTACTAGCTACAAAAGCATCTACATCCACATTACTAATGTGTCTCCTAGAAAAGGAATGAACAATAGAAACAAAACTATCTACATCATCAGGTTCATTATCAACATGTGAAACTCTGGAACTACCATCATTAGGATGCATATTTACAACATCAGTAGATCCACTATATATAGTAGAAACATGATCAATGTTAATTAACAACTCAGAATCAGGTAATGAAGACACATCAACTTTATCCATAGCATCAACCACACTAAGTAACTAAGAAAATCCAGTTAAATCAACAAAAGTAATAGATAAATGATCATCAAAACCACTATTGCCATGAACAAGCACAGAAATACCATCTCTAGAATGTCTAGCAATCTTAATAAAATTAGTGAAAATATAAATGTCAGTAAGATCTATACAAGTACATGCATCACAATCACCAATTTCAAAACATCCACAAGTGATAGAATCATCTAAACTAACAATATCACATGATCAACTCAACATGTTATCTCTAAAATCCAGAGCAGCATCATCAACAAGCATATCAATGCCACTAACTCTTATCTTAGCACAATCGTTAGGTGGATATCTCATAGAATCAAGTACATCAAATCTAATTATATTTCTAGCAAATTCCATAGTCAAAGTACTAGCATGTACAAATTCCAGCAAGTATTTACTTGTAAAAATCCAACTGAAATAACCAAGTTTCCTTACAAAACCAAATGGAAAATACCAAAACTAATCCTAACTACTTAATTACCTACCCCAAATGAAAACAAGTTGCTCCCTAACAACAGCACCAACAAATTGACTAACCTTCGTGAGGTCGCAATTTGAAAACTTGATTGTAAAATAGAAATTACATAGTAAAAGTGTGCGACCAAGGTCATTTCACTCTAGAGTAACTAACATAATATCACTTAGGTGAGTGAATAAGTAATTAAAGAAGTATATATTTTTATTTCTTTTTTTTATTTAATTATTTTTATGAACATGGAAAAGTAATTGTTTGAAAGCATAAACAAGTGTATATGGGTGTGGACAAGTATGGAATATGTAAGTAGTGTAATTTGTTTTAAATGCAAAAGCTAAATAAAAGGATGCTAATGCTAAAATATTAACCTATATAAGATTCAAACTAATTGCAAGATTTAGGTTTTTTTTATGATTGAATTGAGAATTTAATTAAAAATGAAATTTAAACTAGAACAAATTCAAGAAACCTAATTATGCAAAATTGGGTGGAATGAAAAATTCAAATGCAATGAAATGGAGATGACAACCTAACAATACTTAAAGAGGGAAGAAAAGTGGGCTCTAATGATTAATTGGATTTGGAATAACTACTATGACCAAATGCCATATACATTGAAACCATGAATTCTCTAAGTGTAGGATGCAAAACCAACTACCAAGAATAAATACTCTACTAGGCATTTTATTAAACACTTAACTTGCATGATAATATGACAATTGCTTAAGCTTGCAAGAATTGCACAATTAATCCATAATATTGGTCAAGACTTTATGCCCATAAAACCACATCCATCCAACAATTTCAATGCTTCAATCAATAATAAAGCCCCTTAATTAACACATACAGTACTAATTTAAGAAGCTAAAATTCAAGAATTAAAACATAGGAGCACAAGATGCAAAGGCCAATTTAAACATAATCTCATATTAATAATATAGCAATTCATATAAACTCCAATCCACCAATCCAATGGTTCACATTACAATCCATAATAATCTAACATAATTCAACCATTACAATTCCAATTCTATCCTAAATTGACATAGAAATTGAAATGGAAATAGTGAAAGGAGAAGAAATAGTTAGCCCAACCCAATGCTTGCAATCCATGGCCTCTTAAATCCCTTCTAAGCTTACTAGGTCATCATCAAACTCCTTAGCTCCTCATGGTCATAAGCCATCCTTTGTAGCAACCCTAACTTCTAATTACCATAATTAAGGTTAAGTACATGATTAATAATCATATATCAAGGTTTGAAAGTCATTAAAATTAATTACATCGGGAACAAGTGAGGAAATTTGAAACCTTAATGTTGCTAGGGTCATTAGCTAGACAACCACAATTATTCGAATGCGTGAGTGAGTTTAATTATTAATGAGGAGCCTTTGATTCTCCCATCCATCAATTCCAACTCATAAAATCCTCCTACAAGTGTTTCTAAATCACTCCTTAGCATTACCTTAAGAGAAACTAAGGTTTCTAGGTGAATATGAAAAATAGAGCACTTTCACCGCAGCTAAATTCCCTTTCGCCGCGGCCAATTACTCTTGGTTCAACTCTTTATGCCTTCACAAATTTTTCACATTTAGCCGTGACCAAATACCCTCTGGAACACCCCCAAATCTGTCTCTCAGATTTAACCGCGGATAATGTCACTATTTGCCGCAGCCAATAGCTCTTTGTTTTCTTCCCTGGCAGGTTCGCCACATTTGGCCAAGGCCAATTAAATGTTGGCCGCGGCCAATTCCTCTCTGTTACCATTTGGCCGAGGCCAATTAAATGTTGGCCGCGACCAATTCTTTCTGATCTTACAACTCCGAAAATCTTATCTCATACTCTCCACTCTCTTTCTAGGGACACTCTAGGACCACTCTCCCTCTATTTGTGAGCTTCTAATGGTATTTATCTACTTGATTTACCTAATTAATCTATCCTTATCCATCCCAAGATTTAAAGTATTGGTTTCTACTTACCAAGCTACCACACATCAACAAAACCATAATTTAATGACAGCAAATGTATTCTAGCCACAAGGTACATGAGGCCAATGTTTAATGGTCATACAAGTTCAAGTCACATATCCATTGTTAGCCACTTACAACCATAATGTTCAATTCCATGATAATTAAATTACATATACAATCCTTATACTTGGCAACTCATGATGCAATACAGCGATGATACAAAACTAGTAATTTAGTTTCAATACATTTTGTCAAAGCTCCCAAACCTATGTGCTACCAAACCATTTAGCAAACTCCCGTTAATTTTCTCCTTGCCACTAAGAGGTCTGGTCCCTAAAAATGTTAGCCCATAATAGGGTGAGATATACAATCTCAGTAACAAGAGGAAAATTTCCATATATATGTACAAGTCAATCAATCTAATGCAATTTCATGTCATCATTACCAGAATCATAAATTCAATTCGCAAATGAACTAGTTGAACTACCAATGACTACTGTCCTATACCAGCAATCATACACAACATGTTAATGGCCAATAACACTGGGGATGGTCCATCCACGACACCAACTCCCCTAATGAGCACAACTGAGCTCAGTGCATCTGGGGTCTGATCACAACCCGGTGCCTGATCAAAGCACATGCACAGGTGGCAGCCGCACCACAGCTCCACCATGGACTCACAAGGTCCAATCACAATAACAATCTAAGTAGTCTACCAATCATTTAACATTTCAAAATCATATATGTGCAAACAATATCAGATCAACATGAACATATACATGGAAATGGAAAATAACCCCAGTTACCTCAATGAAGCCAATTACTCTTCCCCTAGCTACCTAATAATCCAAATGCACACCAAGCCTATAACAAGTATAATTATCATCATTTCTAATCACAATCAAATATCCAAAGAGTTAAACTACTAATGACAGACTAGAGGTTACTCACCTAATTACCAAGGGATTTAATTTCGGATTCCAACTTTCCCACACCACAAATTGCCATAGTTTACTTCAATTTCTGGGTAATTTCACATGAAACTAAAGCCCATATCATAGGTCAACTATAAGGGTCTCAAACTAACAAAAAATGCATCAAAATGGGAAGGAGATACTCACTTAACAACAACCATAGCCTCACCTCCAAAAATCTACCATGGATTCACCAAAATTCGCATTTCAATCATCAAGCCCAGAAAATTGGGTTTTCTACCATTATCTCCTTGTAATCTCACACAATAACAGAACCCATTATGATAATACATCCTTAGGGGCATTTCCCAGCAAAGTGATACACAAAATGGAAGGAAAAAGCTTACCTAATCCTCCTTCTAACCTCCAAGTCTAAAAATCTTGCAAGGAATCACCCAACACCAAATTTCATATTTGAGAAGAAGATGAAAATGCTCAAACCCAAAAATTAATCGTACCAAAATGAAGAGGAGGATGAGAGGGTCAAGTTATATATAACTCACCTTGGCTAAATCATCCTCTAGAAGTGAGAAATGGTGGAGGAATGCAGAAAACCCTAGCCTCATCTCTTCCTATGCGAAAATGGAGTTCTCCTTTGCCTAAGATTGAGTTGGTCTGCAGAATAGAGGGTAAGGGGCTGAGTAAGTTAGGGTTTTAGATGGGTTTGGGTCAACCCTAAAGCCCAAAATCTACTTAGGTTCAGATGTGTGCTTATTGGGCCTTTGTTTAGTGAGGTGGGTTGCAAAACATTTTAAGTTTAAGTAAAGTATGCTAACCCGATGGCCCAATTCCTTGTAGGTTTAGATTTTTATGTTTATTGGGCCTTATCTCATAAGTTGGGCTGAATCTCATGAGTTAGGCTTCAAAGTTGTAGTTGGGTTAGGCCAAATTTTAAGAGCCAATCTAATTTAGGTCTTCATAATGTGTGTTAGGCCAACTCACATAAATTGGGTCTTAAGCCCCTATTCTACTAAATCAAATTAGGCCATTACTAAGCAAATTCTCTTGGCCCAAGTCTCATGATAAGGAGTTGGGCTTACACCCAAAAATTATTGGGCCTCTATAAATCTTTATCTATGACTTATTCAAATTAAATTATGGCCCCAATTGGGCTTTAACCCAAATAAAATCTTAAACCTATATTACGAACTTATTCCTCTGTAAATTTTCATTCATAAAGCTTGCCCAATTATTTCATGATAATTATTCTTAATTAGTTCAAATACATTATTAACACCTTAATAAATGCTTGGGGTGTTACATCCTTCAATCCAAGAAAATTTTTCGTCCATAGCCTTAAAGATGGAGATCGCATCCTTATAGTGGAAAAGGAAGGAGTGGGTCACAGCCAAGTGGGAAGAAAAAGGAAGAATGGAGGAATATCTGAAGAGAAAGATGAAGAAAAGTGGAAGAGTAGAGGTGGAATAAAGAAAAATGGTGTAGAAATCCAAGAGGTGAAGCTTGATGTGTGTTTTTAATGGAGGAAAATGGAAGAAGCAAGAAGAAGACATCTCACTCTTGGCCAAGAAAAAGAATGCCATCCCTCCTCTTAGTTTTTGCTTCTTGGTGAATAAAATTAGGGTTAAGGAGGTGATATGGATTAATGAGTGTGAGGTGGACCAACAGGGAGAAAGCTTGGGACACTTGGACTAATAGAAGCTTGAGAGAATGGTGAGATGAATTAGTAAATCTAGTAGATGCTTAGGTGGCTATGGCTATGAGATGGAGGTGAGGTGGATAAGTAAGGGCATAGATGGACCAATAGGATTAAAACAAGTAGATGACATGGATTAAAGAATGCCAAGTAAGCATGCCATGTCATCACCCCATGAAAAGTCATGTTTATCTTTCATTTAAATGACCAAATTGCCCTTCAATGATCCATGCAACCTATAAAAATGTGATACCAAAATAGATTATATAGCAAATAAAATAAAATGATTAATCACATAATTAGTTAATATTAATCATTAATTAAATGAATTAATCTAATTAAGCCCTATCAAAGGCTAATGGAGAGATGAAAATTAAACACAAATGGAGAGAATATTAGGCTAAAATTATTAGAAAGAAAAAAATAAAAAATAAAAACTTAAGAAATTCACAAGAAAAATTATGTTTCTATACAAATGACAATTTTACCCCTAGTTAGATCAACTTTAATGCTTTTTACTAATCATACCCTTGATCAAAAAACCTAACTTTAACTATTAATCTCATGAAATTAATTGCCTAATAGTCATATAAAATGATCAAATCAAAATTCATTAATGAAAAATCCAAGTAGGCCCCTATGTAAAGATATTTTGGAAAAGTGAAAAATGGTAAAGACAGTGAAATTTTAAGTTCAACATGAAATAAAAACTAATGATATGGGATGGAGGAAATCATCAAATAGATGAAGGAATGAATATTCCCCAAAAGAAACTCACTAGAAAACATCTAGAATTTCATGATTGATCACCCGGTAAAGCATAATTAGGCATGAAATCACATTGCAATGCATGGATTAGGCAAAATAGGAAGAATTAAACCCTAAAATTAATGGAATCATACAATATATACAATATGAATATAATCCCAAAGAATTAGCCTAAAAAGCCATCAAATCTAAAATTTGGCCAAAATCATGAAAATCATCTAAAAAACTTTAATTAACCAAAACCATCTATTAAAATCACTAAGAATGAGGGATAAAAATAATAAAAATATAAGAGTTATCAAGCTGATATATGGGAAAAGGTGATTATTTAACTTTTTTCAAAATTCTCATTTTGCATGAAATCACGTTGCAATGCATGGATTAGGCAAGATATGAAGAATTAAGCCCTAAAATTAATGGAATTATGCAATATATACAATATGAATATAATCCCAAAGAATTAGCCCAAAAAGCCATCAAATCTAAAATTTGGCCAAAATCATGAAAATCATCTAAAAAACTTTAATTAACCAAAACCATCTATTAAAATCACTAAGAATGAGGGATAAAAATAATAAAAATATAGGAGTTATCAAGCTGATATATAGGAAAAGGTGATTATTTAACTTTTTTCAAAATTCTCATTTTGCATGAAATCACGTTGCAATGCATGGATTAGGCAAGATATGAAGAATTAAGCCCTAAAATTAATGGAATTATGCAATATATACAATATGAATATAATCCCAAAGAATTAGCCCAAAAAGCCATCAAATCTAAAATTTAGCCAAAATCATGAAAATCATCTAAAAAACTTTAATTAACCAAAACCATCTATTAAAATCACTAAGAATGAGGGATAAAAATAATAAAAATATAGGAGTTATCAAGCTGATATATAGGAAAAGGTGATTATTTAACTTTTTTCAAAATTCTCATTTTGCTCCTCTGCTTCAGTTTTTTCGTTTATGCTCGTTTTATATCCTTTTTGAAAATTGTATTTTTCATATAAAAATTTAAGTCCTCTAATTTGTTAAAACATTTTATTTCAATATTATGGGGTTTGGAACCATCTCGAATGATTTGATCAAAATTTCGATCAACTCTTTGTCGAAATCGCACACCAGAAGGGTTTTAACCATTCTGATAGTTCTCATGATTTTTAGAGCCTCTAAAAACCTAGAGAGCTCAACTTTATCATTTAAAAATTATTTTTTTAATTTTTGAAAAGTTGCTCAAAATTACGATTTCTGCCATTATGTTATACATTAAGCCGTTTAGCTATTTTGGCTTCAATTTTGAGCCACCTTTAGATCCTTATCCTATACTTTGTTTATTAATCTAGCTCTATCTTACCTTATTTCATTTCATTCTAGGGGTCTCCTTTTATAATATGATTGATTTTGGTTCAATTTAATAAATTTGGGTCATGATAATAGGAATAGAGGTTTAGGAGTATGGAGATTAATATGAAACAAAGAAAATCTATTGTAATGCTATAAATTACAAGATATGATACCTAAGATTTTGATTGCATCTTAGGAAGTTTGAAACTTTAAAAGGGTATTTTAAGCCACGTGAAATCATAATTGAACTAGAAAGAAACTAGGAAATACCTATGGGTGCCAAAAATCCTAAGAAGAATCACGAAACTCCATGATACCTTATCGTTATACATGGTTTAACCAAGGTAGAGTTCAAGCACTTAGGAAGAGTTTTCAATGATCCCAAGGTTATAAATGGTCTAGATATGAATTATAAACACTAAAGGAATCATTGATTTGAATTTAGAAACCTTATTTTGAAAGGTGAAAATTTAGGGTTCAATTATGTTTAAAAAAGTAATTTGATACTAGGCTTCTTAAATTAAGTTTATGATAGGTCTAATGAGCTCTAATAGAGTCATATAACTCATATTGGGTGAGGTCTTAAAGCCAAGATATTGATTTATAAGAGTTGATTCATAATACCATTTAATTGAATCATATGTAAGCTTAAGGTTCTAGTTAACTTGTATAAAGCTCAAATGAGTACAAGCAAAGTTCCAACATTAACTTTATACTTCATTTGATATGTTCAAGCCAAGCAAGTGAGATCTTATTCAAGTTAGGTGTAGAGCCTTGGAAGAGGGGAAAGAACCAAAAGAGAATTAATTAGAATTCTTGAATCAAGGTAGCTTTTCCTTCATTCTTATTTATGTATACTTGATTGCTTGAGTGTCTTGGATTGCTTGTATGTATTAAATGCTAATTTATGTGTGAGATCAATTGCTTGATGATTATATGCAATTGCATGATATTTGATTGCATTTGGAATTGGTTTGGCTCTTGAATAGGTGAGGTTATGCCAAAAGTCCTTTGAAATGGGAGAGATGAAGCCAAAAGTCCCTAAATGTGGGTGAGACTAAGTGAAAAGTCTCATTTGTGACTAAAGCTAAGTTAAAAGTCCTTAAAAAATGGTGATACTAAATCAAAAGTCCCAAATTGTTAGGTGATGATAGACTAAAAGCTCCTAGAGTTTGATTTTGCTCTTGAAAGAGTCATGGGATCCCTAATACATGAATTTGAATTATTTATGATTGTATGACAAGTAAGCTTACATCCTTACATTTGAGTGAACCTTATATATATAATTGAATGTTGGATTAGCTATTGGGATTTTTAGAATCTCATTTTTCCCTATATTTCTACTAATCATGTCTAGATGGCTCTTAAGGAAGCAAGAATGATGATCCAAAAGCATGAGAAGAGCTACTTTGACAATGAAGTCCATATTTAGATATATCCTTGTACTTATGGCTATGTATTGGAATATTTTGACATATGATCATTCCAACACATTTGAAGCATGAGAATATGATGGAGAAACCATTTATGGATAGTTATATACAATACCGTGTAAATTGACCTATAGAGTTCTTCAAAATGCATATGTAAAATGGCATGTAAGGAGGTCATTTTGAGTTGTATGATATTTGAGACATGTTAAGCCAACTATACATGTTACATTTATTATTTAAATCGTGCCCAAATAGAGATATGGCATAATATGGCTCAATTAGAACACATTAGAACCAAGTTTTCCATTCTTTGAGTCATAAAATGTCCATGAACCATTGACAGACCAAATGGATAAATTTTAGGCTAAAATTTGGCGTGATATTTAGAACACATCTAGAGCTTTCCAAGAGCTAAAGAATATAATTTTTGGAGCTTTGTAGTATTTATTATGAATTTTTAAAATTAGCTCATTTTTACAAAATTTATTGGTGTACTATTCATATGGTTAGCTACTATTTTTTGGTTTTTAAGGGAACAAATGAACTTGTTTTGAACTAAAATTTTTATAATAGATAGTTCTTATTATAAGTTTTTCATGGCCACTGAATTTGTGCAAATCGGAGTTGAGCAACTTAAGTTATAATTTTTCAAAATTTGGCCCCTAATATGTGTTAAAGTGACGAAATTGTGTATATGATGCAACCCACGAGTTTTATGCTTCTTTTTGTGACATTCTACACATAACAAACTTGTTTGGCATGAATTTGGAGAATAAAATGATGAAAGTCTTTATTTGTGAACAATTGGACTATTTGAGACTTCAATGACAGTTATTTTTGTTGTAAAAAATGTGAAATTGAATAATTATTGTTAAATGATAAATATGGTATAAGATTTCTATATAATCTATTATGGTATGACACTCAGAGCTTAGTCATTGATAGGCTAGAGCATCATTGAATAGGGACAAGCACCACTAACTAGCATCCAAATTGATGAAGAGAATAACTTCATGGATATTTGATGTGATCTCCTTTCTTTTCCCTCATAAAAGCTCACATAGAGCACACTTGTCACTATGTTAGAATCTCTCATATTTGGAGCATATATGAACTAGAACACGCTCAGCTAACAAGCAACCAATTTAGTGAAGAGTTTACGAATGCATCATGTTTTCTTCTTACACTTTTCCATCCTTGCTTCTTCAAAGCTCTTCTCTTTATATATACAATCCATTGCAAAGAGCCATTACTCATGTAGAGGTGGTCTTTCTTCTAATTTAAACATCTCCCAATAGCTAGTTGTATCTTAACCTAATGTTCAAACCATTACAATTTCTTCAATGTTCATGTAGAGCATCTCTCTCTTCATAAATACCAAAGCTTCTATTCTTTATTGGCTTCTTCCTTCTATTTCAACTTCTTTTTCTTTGAAGATAGAAAATAAAAGATGGACTTTCTTCCCTTCAAGCTATTTAAAATTCCCTCTTTCTTGAAAATGTTACCTTTGCTATAGACTAGGTAGGCAGGTCAAAATCATGGTTAGACTTCTTTTTTCCCTCTTTCGTTCAAAGTGCCATATGAATTGATGCACAATAACTTTTTTTTACTCCCCTTCTTTTATGCTAAACGCTATCCTTCTAACATTCTTGCTTTTCTGTCTATTGTACTTTCTTTTTACTTTTTTACACATTGGTTAATATTTGCTAGTCCATTTCTTTATAAGACAAAGATGCACAAAGTTAAATTTCTTCATAAATACTTTATAGGCCCATACTTCTTTGAATCCAATCATGGCTCACCATATAAGACAAATGTATGTAAATACTTGCTAGTCCATTTCTTTACTACATATAAGACAAAGATGCACAAAGTCAAATTTCTTCATAAATACTATATAAGCCCATACTTCTTTGAATCCAGTCATGGCTCACCATTGTAATTTAGTAAAAACACTTAGGCCCAACATGGTAGTCAAAACTTTTTAGCCCAAATCAGTAAAACTATTTTTGTCTAAATATTTTTCTTCAAAATTTCTTTAGAATAGTAACATACATTTGATCCAAGATATTGATTTTTCAGAATAATTTTTTCTTTAAAAAATTCTTTAGCCATTTTTCTCAAATCAAAGTATAAAACACTTTTAGCCAATAACAACATTTTTTAAAATTCAGATTTTCCAAAAAAACTTTTCCAAGGATATCCTTTTTCCAATTCTCCAAATATATTGTTTGATGTAATTAAAACTCATTTAAAGATTCATTTGGGGAATTTTTATTGACACATGTCCATAACATTATAACCAAAAATCCATTCTTATCTTTTTGTTGAATTTCTAGGAAAGTGTACCTTGTAATTAGGATTTCCTAGATTGTCTATAAAGAGTCAATTACAACTAAAAAAGCTCTTCTATCAGTTTCTTAACACCAAATTTTAACCAATAAGATAGGGATCCTATTTGGTATCTAGAACAATATCTAGAGTATTAAATACAAAATGTAAAATACTTAGGGACCTACAATCAATAGATACATATGCTCATATGAGTCAAATATGAGACTTACCATCTTGACACTTCCTAAACTAGTCTAATGGGGATGGATCTTGTAGCAAACGGTAAATTTTATAAAATGACGAAATGAGCCATATAAAAGTGAGTCCCTTGAAATGAGCTAGATAATGTTCCAAAAAATTTGGATAGTACCCTAGGCTCCTAAAAAATAATAATTTTAGATTCAAACAAAAAAAAACAGAGCTAGAACGGTGAAACGAAATTATTACAAAATTGAGGAAATGTAATGGCATTTTCGTAATTACGCATAAATTTTGGAAAAACTCACAAAAAGGCTTTTTAAATGAAAAATTTAAGTTGCCCAGGGTTCTCAAAGGCTCTAGAAAACCATAGGAAGTCCCAAAGTAGTTAAAGCCCCTCCAGTGTATATTTTTTAATGATGGCGAGCCTGAACTATGAAGGATTCATTCGGGAAGGTTTTAACTCCAAATTGAGTAATTTCAAAGGAATTTTATTAAATTGGAAACCTAAATTTTATGATGGAAAAGACATTTCTCAAAAAGAGCTAAAACAAAAATGCCGCAACGAAAAGGCAAAATTGAAATTTTTTAGAAAAGTAGCTTCTTGAAACATCTATATTATTCATACCACTTCTCCCATATCATTTAAGTCGACTTGGTTCTGTCTAAAAGTAGAAAAAGAGAGCTTCATCTTGGGTGCACAAGATAAGGAAAGAAAGGAGGAAGAAAAAGACAAGGTAGGCAAATTCATAGATTTTCATGCTTCTTCCTCTTTCAACTTTGTTTCTCTCCCTCCAAGATTTCTTTTCATGGTTCTATTAAATTGTTTGGTTCTGTTTTGAGTTCAGAACAAAGGGGGATGGTTCAAAATTCTTGAGGAAAAGCAAACCAAGGAGAAAGGTTCTTGAAAGCAAGCTTGAATCCAAAGTAGATGTCTTAGTAACTTGTTTCTTCTTCTTGCTCCTTCTTTGTGCAAATTTTGGCCTAAACTAGAACCATATGGGGGGAGGATTTTTTGACCAAAAATAAGAGAGAAACTTGGGTTTTAGACTTTGGGAAAGTAGAATATGCTAAGAAATTGTAAGAAAAACCAATAGATTTCAAGTTAGCAAAGTGTAGATCTCTTGAGAGTTTTGTAAAAATTGACTTAGTACATGTATTTCTTAGGCTATGTAAGTGTTTAATCAAGTCCTTAAGACCTTTAGGAAGCCTCCCAAATGGCTCTCCCATCAAGGAAAAATCAAGAAGCTTATGAATCCTCTTCCTCCTCCATGTCTCGGCCAAGCTAGGATAAATAGGTTAGGGAGTGTTTTAATTTGTTCTAGTGTTGGTTTGGGACTTCATATGATGGTAGAAGGTTGGAGGAATCCTTAGAAAAAATTTAGAAGCCTTGGATTAGGAGATGGGACAATGGCTTCCATAATGGAGCCTTATGAAGCAACACATGTCTAGGCTCTTATAAATGAGTAGATGATGGCTCTAAGGACCTTGAATGAGGTCAAGAGGCCTAGAAATAAAAAGAAAATGGAGTTTAGAACTTGAATTATAAGGGTTAATTCAATAGGCCACTAATGGAACCATTATGTTACCTATGGAACCATTTATGCTTTTAAGAATAAATGTAGTGTCTTAGCTTGCTTCATGAGTACAATTGTGTGCTATTTATGATACTTAGGCCAAGAGAATCCTAACCCACCTAGGTGTACTTGTGGAACCGAAAAAGGAAAGGAGAAAGACCAAGAGAAGCTTGCATAAATACTAAGATAGCTCTCCACCTCATTCTCTTTGTATTCTTGGTTGTATATATGTCATTATGTGCATATGTATGCTTTTATGACTTGAGAACATGCCACTTGATACTTTAAGATTGCATCGGTACCAATGTGTTGTCTTGAATGTGATTGATTGTGAAAAATGGCTCATAAGGGTTAGGTGATGCCAAAAGTCCCTTAATGTAGGTAAGGAGATGCCAAAAGTCTTATAGCATGGGTGAGGCAAAGCCAAAAGTCTCTTGTATAGGTGAGACCAAGTCAAAAGTTCCTAGGCTAAGGGTGAGGCAAATCCAAAAGTTTTAGAAATGGGGTGAGACAAAACTAAAAGTCCTAAAGCAAATTTAATGTGAATTGGTGGCATGAAAATGTGATCTTGTATGATTTATGGTTGTGTTACTTTCCATACTTATGCCTTTGATGTATGTATGTATGTCTTGAATTTATGTGTAAATAGATGTGTAAGCTATTGAAATTCCATGAATCTCACTCCCCTTCCCTCCTTCATCTTAATATGTCTAAGTGGCACTCATAAAGCAAGAAATGCAAGCCAAGGGTCTTAAGAAGCTACATTTTGACAATTATATAGTTCTACTTGTAATTAAATGTCAAAGTGAACTTGTACATATTATTTTTGAGATATAAACCATTGAACAAATGTAATATTATACATGAATGATGTATGGACCTTATGTGACACAAAATCAATGCAAATGAGAAAACTTGACACTTGATGGCATGCATCTATACCTTATTGAGAGCTTTTTAGGAAACTAAAGTGCATAATATTTTGAGGTCTACAGAATTTTTGGCAAATTTTTGAAGTTGGCAAATTTTTTGGTTTTGGCCCTAGTACTGTTCATAAGGTCCGAAAATAAATCTCTGTCATTCAAAAGGCAAATGATGTCTAATTTTTGTGAAAATTACAGAGAGAAACTAGACTTTTTCCAATGACTTGTGCCAACTAAAAGCACCTCATTTAGATGTCTAGAGAGGGAGATATGAATTTTTGAAATTTTTGTTTTGTTTCAAGTGCACAGTCAAAACCCTTAACTCTGTTCCATCGATTTTCAGGGTCTAGATGCTCTTTGGATTAATCTGAAACTATTTTTTTCCCTCTAACTAACATCCATACTTTCCAAATTGGTATAGTTTACATGAATTGTATTTTTTTGGAATTAATTATGTATTTTCAAAGTTTATATCAATAAGTTTTATTAGTAATACTGGACAGCCAGACCTTTGTGCCCTTTATGTTGTTAAACATAGTCCAGATAAGATTTTCATGCCTTGAATTATTTTTACTATAAATTTAACATCTAAAGCTTTCAATAAAGCTATGGTTTGCTTGATTTCAATCTTTCTAGATTTAGTTATGATTTTCCAAAGTTACTAGCAGAAAACTGAAATTCTGACTCTAGGCAAAACGTGAATATTTTTGGTTTTTAGCTCTTAGTCCGTGGTTTGTGCAAAGTTGTAGGATGTTTATGATTTGTGTGGATGAAAAATAATTATAGAATGTTGTTAGTAAGTTTTTGAGGTCCACAAATCAAAATTTGAATTTTTAAACCCGACGTAACGCAAAGAAATAGCGTATTTTATTTCATTTCCTTAGTTTTCTTTTCTTGCACGTGAAAGCTATCTTGAATATGGGAATATGGGATCTAATAAAGTATGGTTTGATGGATCTATTCCCACTCTACTATTTAGTGTTAAACAACAAAGTGAGTTGCAAGATTTAGCAAGTAGATAATATACCACGATAATTGAAACAAGATGAGTAAGCATAGATTTCTTTCTAAGAAAATAACTTCAATTGGAATATTGTATAACAAGAGATTACATAAATGGAAAAGAAACTTATACAAGTGTAATGCTTCAATAAGAAGATGAAAAAAATAATTAAAGAATTATTAAAGAAATAATTGATGTCACAACAATTATAACGACCTTAATTCTTAATTGCCGTAATTAGGCTTAATAGTATGATTAGTAATCACAAATCAAAGTCTAAAGTCATTATGATTAATTAAAATAAGAGAAAGTAGAGAAAAATTGAACCTAGATATCATTAGGGTCATTAGATAAATTACCATAACCAATCAAGTCCACAAGTGATCATAGTTATCATTTAAGACTTTAGATTCATCTTGCTACTAATTTCAACTCACAAAAACCTCATATAAAGACTTCCAAGTCATTGCACAACATTAACATAGTGAAATTCAATGTTTCTAAGTCAAAAATAAGAGTTTAGGAACCTTCAACGCAGTTTAGATCTTCTCTGCCACGACTAAGTTGGTTACTAGAACCTAAAAACCAAGTTTCGCGTCTTACACCATGGCCTAAGATTTTCACAATACGGTGAAGTTGCTCTTGGGTTTAACTTCTCACATTTTTGCAAATCTTGCTATAGTGAGTTAGACCCTCATTGCAGTGGAAAAACCACCCTTGAACCTACTGTAGAAAATTTCTTGATTCACGCCGCGGCAAAATTGGCTACTGAAACACTCATCACCTCATTCCTTGGCTAAAAATTTTACGCCATGGCGAGATTGCTCTCTTTTCCCTTCCCTGGGCAACTTTTTCGTTTTGCATCGTGACAAGACATCTCGTACCATGGCACTCCTTACCTCTGCCTGACACCTAGCCACGACTATGTGCATGATTGAGTGTTAAGAGGTCATGTTTTTATGTAATCTTTTTTTATGAAATGAACCTCATGAAATGGATGTTTAGGATGATTAAAATTTTCTTAAAGCATAATAGTGCAATTTGAAAGCCAATTGGACCACTTTGAAATCAAAATTTAGTCCAAATGAGTCACAAAATTGTACCTTTACCATTAAAAGCCTAAATGACCTATTTTGGGGCTAAAATTTGGCATGCAATTAGAGAATTTATAGAAATTTCTAACAAGCTAAGAATGGGAATTTTTGGAGCTCTACAAAATATTTTATAAACAACAACAACAACAATAACAAAGCATTTTTCCCACTAAGTGGGGTCGGCTACATTGATCAATCGACGCCATAAGCACCTATCGTAAATCATATTTTTAGACAAACCATTTAAATCTAAGTCTCTCTTAATAATTTCTCCTATAGTTTGTCTTGGTCTTTCTCTACCTCTAATTATTGGACTATTCTCCATCTCATCTACTCTCCTAACTGGGGCTTCTATAGGTCTTCTCCCAACATGACCAAACCATCTAAGTCTTGATTTTACAATCTTTTCCACAATAGGAGCGACTTCTACTTTCTCTCTAATGTATTCATTTCTAATCCGATCTCGCCTAGTGTGTCCACTCATCCAACGCAACATTCTCATCTCTGCAACATTGAACTTATTCTCTTGTTGACTTTTTATTGCCCAACACTCAGTTCCATACAACATTGCAGGTCTTATAACTGTACGATAAAATTTACCCTTAAGTTTGAGTTATACTCTTCTATCACAAATAACATCCGAAGCACTCCTCCACTTCATCCACCCCGCTTGAATCCTATGTTTTACGTCTTCTTCTATTTCCCCATTATGTTGTATGACGGATCCAAAATATTTAAATCGTGTGACTTGTAGTATAATATGTTCTCCAATTTTCACTTCTACGCTAGAAGTGATGTGTCTCTTACTAAACTTACACTCCATATACTCGGTTTTATTTCTACTTAATTTAAATCCATGAGTTTCCAAAGATAATCTCCACCTCTCTAACTTCTCATTCATTTCTACTCTCAATTCCCCAACTAAGACAATATCATCTGTAAATAGCATACACCGTGGTACCGGCTCTTGGATATATTCAGTAAGCACATCTAATACTAAAGTAAATAGATAAGGACTCAGAGTTGACCCTTGATGTAAACCAATAGTTATCAAAAAATCTTCTGTACATCCACCTTTTGTTACTACACTAGTTGTAGCCTCACTATACATATCTTGTATTGCTCGAATATAAGCTATACGAACTCTTTTTTTCTCCAAAGCCTTCCATAAAACCTTTCTTGGTACTCTATCATATGTTTTTTTTAAATCGATAAACACCATGTGTAAATCTCTTTGATTCTCTCGATATCACTCCATTAATCTTCGCAACAAATATATTGCTTCCATAGTTGACCTTCCCGGAATAAAACCAAAATGATTCTCCGTAACTTGGGTCTCTTTCCTTAATTGTTGCTCAATTACTCTTTCCCATAATTTCATTGTGTGGCTCATGAGCTTAATTCCTCTATAATTTGCACAATTTTGAATGTCTCCCTTATTTTTATAAATAGGAATTAAAGAACTTCTCCTCCACTCATCTGGCATTCTCTTAGATCTCATAATTTCATTAAATAACTTTGTAAGCCAACTTATACCTTTCCTTCATAAATCCTTCCATACCTCAATAGGTATATTATCCGGTCCAACTGCTCTGCCACTCTCCATTCTCTTTAATGCTTCTTTTACCTCTATCTCACAAATCCTACGATAAAAAGTATAATTGTGATCCTCTTCTCTAGTGTCTAACCTATCCGATTGCAATGCAATCTCATGGCCTTCATTAAAAAGCCTATGAAAATAATTCTTCCACCGTTCTCTGATATTTTGTTCCGTGACCAAGACTTTACCTTCTTCATCTTTAATACATTTTACTTGGTCAACGTCTCTTATCTTTCTTTTTTACTTTTAGCTAACTTGTAAATATTTCTTTCCCCAACTTTAGTACCTAAAGATTGGTATAACCCATCGAATGCCCTCATTCTCGCTTCGCTCACTGCCTTCTTAGTCTCTTTCTTAGCTACTTTATATTTCTCCCAATTTTCATTACTCCTACATAATGACCACACTTTATAACACTCCCTCTTAACTTTAACCTTATCTTGCACGCTTGCATCCCACCACCAAGATTCTTTATCTCTAGGTCCAAAACCTTTTGATTCACCTAATATTTCCTTTGCCACTTTCCTAATCTCTTTAGCCATTCCATTCCACATATCGTTAGCACTTCCTTGTATTTTCCAAGGTCCTTCCTCCACAATCCGTTTCTGCACATTCTTTTCTTTATCTCCCTTTAGTTGCCACTACTTAGTCCTTAGCACCCTATTTTGGCCTTTGTTTTTTACTCCCCTCCTAACTCGTACATCCATAACCAGAACTCTATGTTGAGTAGTTAAACTCTCTCCAGGTATAACTTTGCAATCCATGCAAAGTTTTCTATCCAATTTTCTTATAAGAAAGAAATCAATTTGAGAACATACCCTCCCACTTTTGTACGTGATAAGATGTTCCTCACGGTTTTTAAAACAAGTGTTAGCTAATATAAGATCGAACATCAATGAAAAGTCTAGAATAGTTTTACCCTCTACATTTGCTTCCCCTATGCCATATCTTCCATGAACACCTTCATAACCTGAAGATACACTTCCCACATGACCATTTAGATCCCCTCCTAAAAGAATCTTTTCTCCTAATGGTATTTCCTGAACTAAACATTCTAAATCCTCCCAGAACTTTACTTTGTGATATTCTTCTAATCCTACTTGTGGTGCATAGGCACTAATGACATTAAAAATTTCTTTTTCTACTACTAACTTTAATGCAATGATTCTATCTCCTAACCTTTTTACATTCTATCTCCTAACCTTTTTACATCCACTATAGCATTTTTCCAAAACTTATCTACAATTATACCTACACCATTTTTAGATTTAGCCTTCCCAGTATACCAAAGTTTAAAACCCGAAGTGTCTAATTCTTTCGCTTTTTCTCCTACCCATTTAGTTTCTTGTAAACATATAAAATTAATTTTCCTCCTAATCATGGTATCTACTATTTTCATTGACTTACCCGTAAGTGTACCTATATTCCAAGTCCCAAAATGAATCCTACTCTCATGAACTAACTTCTTTACCCACATTCGTTCACGAAAATGTGGAAGCCCTTGCTTATTTTTCACTACACTCAGGCGACAATGTAGCGGCTCTTGCTCACTTGTCACTGTACTCGAGCTATACAGCGCATTACTTCTGGGCAACGACCTAGCATTACGTTTAATATATCGATTGTCCATGTCATAAAGATTCGACAAAGTTTTATGTTGGTTGTCGATTGCCTAACACAACCCTCCTCTTTTTTCCCGGCTTGGGACCGGCTATGAAAAATAATTTGCACCAAGGCTCTTCATAGGCAGAGTTACAAAATATTTTATAAATTTTTAAAATTTGCTAAATCATGTAGATTTAGTATAATTACTGTTCATATACAATAGATTCTTTTTTTAGGTTTTTGAAGGGCCAAATAAATTCTTTTTTACTTGACACTTTTATAACACAAAGTTCACATCATAAGTTTTTTGTAACCATTAAGTTTGCATAAATCGGACTTATATAGCCCAAGTTATGAATTTTTTAAATTTGGTGCATAATATGACAAAATGAGGTATTTTGGGCTATATAACTCTTTTATCCAATTAAGTTATTTCTTATGATCAAGTGGACTAAAACAAACTTGTCTAGGATGATAATGAGTGAAGAAGAAAAGAAAATCAAATTTTGATCCATATAACCTCAATTAGTATGAAAAACGAACCAAAACCACTGCCAAAAAAGTTTAGTGATAGATCCTCTTTTGATGTTAATGAGGCTAAATAGCATGAGTATATATATATAAAGCTAAGTATGACAGTGATAATAGGCCAAAACTAGACTTAAGCTATAATTACGATGTGTGTGGATTGTCTAATGCATAGCATGATATCCATACATTCTATAAAACAAATAAATAAATAGACCAACTATAACACATATTTCTAATTAATGACTAACTTGTGAATTTAACTAAAAAAAATCATCAAATTCAGTAGGAAAATAATTATAGTGTCCCAAAAAGGTGAACAAATTAAAACCTTCTGTTGTAAATGAACTAACAAGATTAATATTTGTCATTAAGTTTGGATTACTTATAATATTGCAAATGAGGTTAACTTAAATTCTTAGCCAACCAAATATAGTTATTTAACTTATAACCCTATCTTCTTTCATGTTACACTCATCTGAACCTAATAATGGAAATAAAATTTTAATTCAATTATAAAGTTCTTGTCATAACTAGTTTCAAATGGCAATTCTCATATCATTCTATGCTTACAGCAGTAAAATATCAACCGGTACCACCCTTAAGGTGGCAATTTTAGCCCATTTAATACCTCAACTTGAACCATAGGGGTGAAATTTTTACTTCCTTTTCCTTTTCACTCTTGTCTATGATAGACAAGTTTGTTTGAATCTATAAAACCAAGATTCAAACCCTATTCACATATGAAAGTCACATAACATAATTTGGCCTCTTTGACATAATAAGGCCCTAAATTTTAAAATTTTATACCTTGGGTTATGTAACTCTAATTTACGCAAATTAAGTGTCTATAGAAAGTTTATGATCTGAATGTTATGTTGTAAGAATTTCAAGTGAAAATGAGTTCATTTGGCCCTTAAAAAACACAAAAATCCAAGACTACTGCAAAATGAATAGTAACAATGCAAATCTACATAATTTAGCCAATTTTAAAAATTTATAAAATATTCTATATAGCTCTAAAAATTTTTATTCTTAACTTGCTAGAAAACTCTATAAATTCTCTAATTGCATGCCAAATTTCATCCTCAAAATAGGTCATTTATGCTGTCAAGAGTTGAGATGTAATTTATAGCTCATTTGAACTAAAAAATTTAGTTATAAAGTGATCCAATTGGCCTCCAATTTGTACTCTCTCATTTTGAGCAAATTTTAATCATTCTAGACATCATTTCCATAAGGTCCAATGCATGAAACAAGGCTTACATCAAAATATAACCCTTCTACATCCATTTTTTCATATATATTTCCATGGCTTCCAATATGCAAAGTATGTACTAATAGCCATATTTTGAATTAAAATGTCATACATTCATGTTCTTAAGCTTATACATAGATTACCATTACATAATCATGTCATACATACTACATTTCCTTTCTAGTACATCTCATAAAACAATAATTGCATTCTTTTCAACAAGAGCCTCTTATATGCCATTCCTAACTTTATCTATTCTCAATTTCTTTTCCCTTGCTTGGATAACTTAAAATAGTTAGTGAAAAGAACATGGATGAGATTCTGAGAAGAATCTTAATAGTAAATTTCAAGCAAACCAATGCATGCAAAAATGCTATGAAGAAATGCAATGCATAGGGTGCAAGCATGTGATTCATATGCATCATGTAATTCAAATGCAACTTTTAGCATGACAACTCATTTCTGATCAAGTCATGGCATCTCAACATACTAGTTGGGCTCAACTCAACTCTGAATCAAGAAAGAGCTACTGTGCATAATTCTTTGCTATGAGAAGCTAAAAGCCAAAACATAGCAATACACATGCATAAAACTCATGATAAAAATTATATAAAAGCATCACTCATGAATAAATCAAGCAACTACATATATATGCATCTCAACTCATTTACACATTCAAATGCATGCAAGATAGGGAGATAAAATTTCCTTGTGGAGCTAAAAGCCTCAAACTATCACTAACTCCTATAGTTCTTCTCTTTTCTTTGGTCCTTTATCTCATCCTTCTCAGTTCACACCTCCATCAAGTGGACTTATATTTACTCAACCTAAATGCATCAATCTAGATGGAAGATAATCCATTAGAATTTATTTTAACTCAATTCTTTACTATATGAATTTGCTAGAACTCATAAGATAACTTTAGGTTATTTTCAGCCCTTTAAGTGGTGACTTCTATAATTCAACTTCTATGGCTTAAGATCTCATTTGATATGAGCTATATAACTCTAATGAAACTCATTAAGGCTATCACATGCAAACTAAAACAAACCAAATCCTAAGCTGCTCTATTAGGCCCTTTATGAACCTTAAAATTTCACCTTTCAAAATAAAGTTTTAAAATTCAATCTAATGGTTTCATTACTATCTAATGCTTATATCTAAACCTCTTGAAACCATAAAACTCATGAAAACACTCCCTAATCACTCTTTCTCCCCTTAGGTCAAGACTAGCACCATTATTGGCTTCCATGGAGTTTTTATCATTTTCTTGCATTAAGGCCTCATTCTAACCTCTTATATAGCTCATTAAACTCACATGAATCTCACTAGGGGTCTTACATATAATGCCATACTCACACATGGCCATATACTCTAGCTAGAGTTTTCTATGCACATAAAAAAAAATTAATTTTCATTATTAGCCTCTATAATTGAAACCAATTCTTTTTCTAACCTCCATAATTCTCAAAAGGATCTTTAAATTTCATAGAACTCAAAAATATACTCCCTATCCTATCAAACTAGAAAGTGATCGAGAGGTGCACCAAGGGAGCTTACATGGAATTTCTTCAATTTTCTTGCCATTTTCTCTCCATTTTCATACTCTACCATGATTCTACATGCCTTACACTATCAAAGGCATGTAAAAAAAACATGTGGCATATCACTTTTTCTTTTTACAAGAAGCAAAGGAGCTCTAGGTTTCCTAGTACAGTTGTTTCAAAGATAATGACACTTATCTCAAATTAAACATCTCTTTGAGCTTCTTAATTTGCATTGATTGATTTTCCAAAGAAATCTCTTTCCTTCTTTTTAGAAATACTTAACTTCCTCCTATCAAGATTTTGAAATCATAATATTGAAGCTTAGGAGAGGATCATCTTTCATGACTAAGAGAAAGGTTTAAAGTGCATAGTTTTACCTTACATATTGCTAGAAGCCTTTCTCTCTCTTCCTTATTCTTTTTCCTCCATTGAAGACATTCTCAAGCTATTAGAATTCTAGATTTTAAGGCAGTGCAAAAAGAGGACTAGCCAATATATTTATAAAAAAGAACATATGTTAACTTTTTCCATAATTATAAATTTGACACTATACTTTGACCTTGCCATTTGAACTCATTTTTAAATCTTTTTTTAGAATCGTCAATTTCGGCTCTCTAATTTATTAAAAATATTTAGTTTGAAATTTTGGGATTTAAAATCATCAAAGTCTAGTCAAAGTTATGGTCAACCAACATCCTAAATCATACAAAGTAAGGATTTAAACCATTTTGATGATTCCTATGGTGTTCAGGGTCTCTGAAAATCCTAGTGAGCTTAACTTTACCATGTAAAATTTCTTTTCTTGAGTTTCTAAAATTTTGCTAAAAATTACAGTTTTGCCATTGGGATGTCGGTTTTCTCCGTTTAGGCACTTTGGCTCCATTTTCACTCTTTTTGTTCTTTCCTTTCATCTTATCTTGACTTCTAGTTCCTCATGATCATGATTATCAAGCTTTCTTTTAGTGTCTCAAGGTTTAGAAAACACGGGTATGACAATTCTAACTATCAATTTTATTCCATAATGTCTTATTAAAAACCTTAATACACTTGCTTAGGGGTCATAGAGGAATACCCTAATCAAGCTCCATTAAAAACCTCCCCAAAAACTTACAAACTACTCTTCCTATGCACTAACTGTGATTTGTGTTGCAGCTTGAAAAAATTACATTATAACTTAAATCATGTTAGGCAAAGGTTTTTCTCCAAAATACAATTTACACCATGACATAAAATTTTTGCACTGTGACATAAATTGTTTCTAACCCAAAATTTCATTTCCAACATGTTTTATGTCACAAAATAAAAAAACTAACTCATGATGAAGTTACCTATTGTTTACCAAGAATCAAAATTTTAACTCTTCAAGATGCATACCTAGTCCCACATGCTCTTATCTTAATCAAATGGGTATAGAATACCTTTAATAGTTTAAGACATGGTCTCTAATGATGTAAGGACTTAAGAAACATGGTTCTAACCTTCTTAACTCACACAAATGATAGGTTTAAGATGAAGAACCACAAAATTAACTCTATAAAAGTAACTCCAATTTTTTATAGCAAAAACAACTAATTTGGGCAACAACTCACATATCCAAAATCACTAATACACAAGCACTTGGCTCTAAACAAAGCCTAACAAATTTCAAATGCTAAAGGAAAGTTGTTATAACCCTTAAAGCAATAAAACATTATAAATTCAAAATATGAATATAGCACCCCTCTAAGAACTTATGTACCATCCGGTATTTCGTAAAAACATCGAAATAAGTCAATTATAAAAGCAAGTCCCCTAAGATGAATGATTTGAGGCCAAATAAAATTAGAATAAAATTTTAAATAATAAAAAATGAGAATTTGAAGCTTGATTTGTCAGAGAAACAAAGCCAAAAGAGCTCGGAAAACTTTCCCAAAAAATATAGGGCAATTTCGTTATTTATGGACAATTTGGAAAAATTCACAAGAAGGCTTTTTAAATGAAAAATTTAAGTTTTCTAAAGTTTTTAAAAGCCTTGAAAACCATGGAAACTCTGGAATAGTTAAAACCCTTCCGATGAACAATTTCGGCTATTAGTTAACTAAAACTTTGATCGAATAGTTCAGAATAGTTTTAAATCTAATTTGAGTGAAACCAAAGTTATTTTATAAGTTAGAAAACCTAAATTTTATGATGAAAAAGACGGTTCTCGAAAAGTAGTTAAAACAAGCCCAATTGGACAAAACCAAGAAGAGGGACTAAATTGCAAAAATTAAAAGTTGTTTAAATGGACCCTTAGGCTTATAAATGATGCCCCAATCTATTCCAGCCCTCACCACTAATTTGCACTTAGTCTAAACAAAATCCAAGAGGGTTGAGAGTGGCATACACAAGGGGGGAACTAAGGGAAGGAGATTCAAGGCAAAAAGTGTAAGATTTTCTTAGTTTCTCTTGTCTTCTCCTTCATTAAACCTCTCCTCCTCCTTTTCCTCTCTTTTTCTATGATTTTAACACTTTGATTGGTCATGTGTGGTGGCTGGTCCAATGGAGAGAAGGGAGAAATTAAAAGGGTATTTTGAAGCGTAAGAAAGAGCCTTTGGAAAAGCTTGTAACAAGGTGAGAGTTCTTGGTTTTTATGCTTCTTCCTTCTTCTACTATTTTGGCCAGATTTAGGGACATATGTTAAAGGTCTTATTTTGATTGATACTTGGTAGGAAGTGAGGCTTTGAGGTATGGGAACCTAGGAAATGTAATGAAACTTGAAGAAAAGCCGTTATAGTTCAAGATGCCAAAGTTAGGGATCCTTGAACATATTCTAAAATCTGAGTTTTTCTAAGAGTTTCTTAGCTTATATGAGGGTTTAATTGAGTTCTTAAGACCCCTAGAAAGCCTCTTAAGTGCCTCTTTCTTCAAGGAAAAATTGTAAACTCCATGGGCCCATAATTCCTCCTATGTCTAGACCTAGAGAGCTTGGAAGACCTAAAAAGTGTTTTAATTTTTTCTAAACTTGGTTTGGGACTATATATGATAGAAAAAGATGAGAGGAACCCATAAAAAAAATTTAGAAGCCATAAATTGAAAGTTAGAGGTATAGGTTCCATAATGTGACTTAAAGAAGCAACATGTATCTAGACTCTTAGAAATGAATTTGTGATGACTTCAAAAAGTCTAAATGGATTCAAGAGTCCTAGATATAAGAAGAAAATGGAGTCAAGATTTTGAAATATGGTAGTTGCTTCATTAGGCCTTTTATAGAACTAATATGTAACTATAGAGCAAAGTGTGCTTCCTTAGTGTGTATGTAATACTAAACCTTATTTCAAGAATGTAACTGGATCCTATTTGTTGTATCTAGGCCAAAAAAATCAAACTCCATCTATTTGCAAGTGTGTGACCATGAGTGTAAGAGATTAGTCAAGGAAAAAGACTTGTATTTTGCACCAAGGTAGCTCTCCACTCCTTGTATGCATTCTTGGTTATATGTATATCATTGAATGCTTATGTGTGCATTTGCATCATGAGACATGCCATTGGGTGTTGTCTTGTTGCTATGGTACCATTATGTTTTCTTGAATTACTTTTGTAATGTGAATTATTCTCTAAGGATGAGGTGGTGCCAAAAGTCTCTTGAAATGGATGAGGTGAAGCTAAAAGTCTGTAGAAATTGGTGAAATAAGGCCAAAAGTCTCAAGAATGAGTGAAGCTAAGTCAAAAGTCCCTAAACCAAGGGTGAGGTTAATCTAAAAGTCTCAAAAATGGGGTGAGCTAGACCAAAAGTCTCTAGAGTTTATTCTTAGCTTTGACATGTTGCTATGGCATGAAAATTATGGAATGAATGATTCTTATTTATGTTGGATGCATACTTATATTCCTTGACATAATTATATGCCTTGGTTGCTTACTTGCATGGATTTTTGAGTTATTGAGATTCTTTGAATCTCCTTCCTTCCCTCTCCCATCTCACCATATCTAAGTAGAGCTCAAGGAGGCAAAAGTGGAAGTCGAGGAGCATGATTGGCCATATTTTGACATTAGTGTAGCTTTTGATGTATTTAAATGTCAAAGTTTATATGTATGTATTATTTTTAAGATATAAGCCCTTGGGCAAATACAAAAGTATGTACATATAGTGTATGGACCAAAGTTAAAGGCAAATGAATGAGAAAATGTGATTTGGCCACTTAAGAGCCCATTCTTAAATGTGGATTTATGCATGTTGCAGTGAGTTTAAGATGTATGGTAGTTTAAACCATTTGGAAAGCTTATATATCCTACTTTTATGCTTCAAAACGTGCTAAAGTTGTAGTAGAGTGGTTAGGAGGCCATTTGGAACAAGTTTGACCCTTGCATGGCACCAAGAATTGCTATATTCTTAAGCTATATCAAAATCTGTTCAAATGAGCTAGTCTTGGCATGAAATTTGGCATACATATAGGCCTTGTATAGAGCTTTCCATAAAGCTAACAAACACCCAATTTCGAGCTCTAAAGAATTTTTTTATGATTTTTCAAAGTTGACAAAATTTGACAGAATTGGCAAATGTACTGTTCATTTGGTTAATTGCTCTCTCTATGCCATCCATAGGGTCAATGGTTTCCAATAGTTATGAAATTTTATAGGCACAAACTAAATATGATAAGCTTTATGTGGCCACTAAAATCACCCCATTTGGCGGTCTGTAGAGGAAGAACCAAATTTTTAAAGTTTCATATTAGTATTAGGGACACAACCAAACCTCTGTTATTGTTCCATTAGTTTTCATAGGCTAACCACTTTTGTTTTGATCTAGAATTATTTTTAGCCTCTAGTTAATACCTATACCTTTCCAGAATGGTATGGTTTGCTTGGTTTTGATTTTTTCTAGAATTAGTTTTGAATTTTTGAAGTTTATATCAGTAACCTCTGATAGCAAACCTATGCAACTAGACCTTTGGTACTATTCTACTATCAATCATGGTCTTGTTGACTTTTTCATGGCCTAAAATGATTTTTAACTTGTATTTGACATTTAGAGCTTTCCAAAAAACTATCATTTACTTAATTTTGATTTTTCTAGAATTAATTATGATGTTTTAAAGTTGATGTCAGAAATATGAATTATGGACCCGAGAGCATCTTTGCATTTTTTTTATGTATGGCTTGTAATCGTGAAGCTTATATTATTTCTTGATGTTTATGACTTGTATGGATAGATTATAAATAGAGAATGATATTGGAGAGTTCACAGGATCCACGAAGCAAAAAATGAATTTTTAAAGTCCTACATAATACAAATTTTTTCATTAAATTTATTGTTTTTTTTTTATGTGAGGGTGTGAAATCAAGCATAAATAAAGGTAGAATGAGCCTAATGAGTTATGGTATTACAACTTATGCATATTTAAAAGCTATCATACTATCACTCTTAAATCAACATAAAAAAAATCTTTATCTATTCCAAAATGACCAACTAAGTAGAAGTCCATGGCCAACCAAGTAATAATTAATATTTAACATTACCATACAAACAATAAAAATCATAGATACCTAAGATTCAACATCATTCATAGGTTGTTACAAAATATACTATAATTACATGTGAGATCCAAAATGAAAGTTAGACGCCAACTAAAATTCTAGCTATCATTTTCACATGTATAATTACCTAAAAGATAAAATCCTACACTTGACAACATCATATCACAAGTTATAAGTTAGATATGAATTTACCAAAACATATAACTAAACTATAGACTATCCAAAAGTGAGTCTAACCTAGTCCAATCAAGCCTCTAGTTGCTTGTCCTTGCAAAACATGAACCTTCACCTATAAAATTTTAACCTATAACTAGGGCGAGATAAAAAAATCTCAATAACCAGGAGTAACTTCCATTCACATTCATATAAGACAATAAGTACATAACTATACATGATAAATTCATTAATTCATCATGACATATTTGACAAATCAAAAGTAGCAAGTTCAACAATAAAATCTCACAGTCATTAGCCAATAACTTCAATGGACAAGACACACCTGCAAGGTCCACTACATCCCACTCATAGATGGGACACACCTACAAGGTCTACATGCTACCAATTTTACCAAAACACACCCATGAGGTCCATGGTAATCATTAGGATACACCCATGAGATCCACAATGAAATAAACAATAGTAAAACTCAAGCATGGCATCATAAAAACATCAACAAGTACACACAAGTTATAAACATGATTTCACAACAAATATAAATGGAATTAAACCCTAGCTACCTCAAGCGATAAATTCCACTTAGGAAATAGCCATAAGCAGTAACCAAGAAGATACACAAGCCTATAGCAACTATAAACAATCATTATAACCCATCAATTCAAAAGGACCCTTAATTCAATTAACCATAAACACTTCCAATCATAAAGTCTTAGCTTACCCAAATTCTCAAGGGTTCAAAAACACTTATTTAAGTGCAAGAGTCTAGGCCAATACAATGGTTCACCACTTCCTCTTGAATTTTCGCACATCAAAATTCACCCATAAAAAAATCAACCATAAAGGTGAATATGAAGCATATAACATCATAGATGGACAGGGTTTACTTACCTAATAGATGATGAAGTTTTTTTTCCACAAATCCACTAAGAACATATTAAAATCCTCAAATCTACCAATCTAGGTTTCATCAAATTTTACCAAATCAAGAAAAAGAAAAAAAGATAAAGGAACATTTTTTTCACTCACTTGAACTAGAAACGCCTCCCTCTTGTTGAATCAGAGCTCAAAAGTCTTGCCTTTGCACTTTCTCTCCTCTATCTGAATTTTTCTCTCCTTTTGGACTACTTTAGGAGTTGCTACTGTAATGAACGGGTTTTTGGTTAAAAATGAGGTTTTTTGTGAATTGGGTTATAAGTCTAGGTCATGATATGAGTTTTGGACTATTTGAGTTTTAGGCTCTACTGAGAAATCCATTTAAGCTATTCTAATTGAATTTAATTAAATCTTAGGGATTAATAGACTCTAATTAATTTTCTTGCGGCCAATTATTAATTTTCACTAAATTAATTTCAAACCGATAATAAATTTATTTTCCTCAATTAAATCCTAAAGTAATTATTTTTTCTAAAGAATATTCCTATTTATTTATTTTCTTCTAAAATCCTTAATTTAATTATTTTTCTCCCAAAATCCTTAATTAAATTATTTTTTCTTAATAATTTATATTAATAAATTTCAATATATTACACTAGCCCCTAGTTAAGTGCTTAACAATGTTGAGCATCTTCTCTATTACTAAATATTAAGTAGTAGATAAGCTATAACCAATTACGATAGACCTAGGCCTGAGCCTAACTATATATGCATAAAGCCCAGTAAGCTTAGGCCCAAGCTTAATTCATAAATAGTTACGCATATAAGTCTTATACCACTCTTAAAATATATCTTGAATCTCTTCGATTCTATGATGTGGGACTTGGGCATCCACAATGAGTGCTATTAACAAACATTGATTTTTTTTATAATAAAAAAATTTAAAAAAACATTGACCTATTTTAAAGAAATTATATCATTTTTCTTTATTTTCAAATAGGTTTTGTCAGGTGGGAAAAACTTATCTTCATATATTAAAAGTTAATAAAATTATATGCAAATTAAAATTTGGTATATACCCACTTTTCCCATTTAGTGCTTAAAAAAGTTTAAGACAATTTAAGAAAATCAATTAAAAAAAACTTGTCAATAAGAAGCCTCTTACAAATGGAAAAGAGGTTAGTCATACTCTGATGTCATATTTCCTCATGGGAAAGAGCACATAATAACTACTAATTCCAAATGGCCTTTTGAGAAAGGAGAGGCCCTTGCTCTTAAGCCAACTTGATTTATTCTTTTGAATTATTAACTTCATTTGATTTAGATAGTTTACTTTTATTAAGAGTTTAATGAAAGAAGGATGTTGTTTCTACCTTATATTGTAAAGCATATGAAGGATTTAATTAGTGTTTTTAAAACTGAATCAATTATTAAGTTAATAAAGATATTGGTTTATGATTTATTGATTTGACTGTAATTAAACTATGATTAAACCATAGTCAAATAAGTAATAATTAAATATATTTTTTAAAATTTTAGTAAAATTTTAATATAACAAATAAATACTAATAAATTTTAAATATTACAAATTATTAATTTTAAATATTGATGGAGAAGAATGAGTAATATTGGCTAAACATCTTGATATATAAGAGAGATGTTATTAGGAGATAAAACATAATGGAAAACAAACAACCAAAATAGCTAAATACAAACATTTTTTTTATATTCTCTTTTCTTTAAATTTCTCTTTATTTCAACCCTTTATTTCTCATATTACTTTCTATTTGTAGTTTTTCATATTTGTCCAAGATGAAATAAAAAAAATCTTGTAAAGAAATTTCAAAACTAATTGAACCTTAAATTGGTCCGTATTAATTGATTCAAAAGATTTTTTATCAATTTTTTGGCAAGTTGGTTTTATAGGTCAACTAAAGTAGTTCAGTGATTGGTTCACCAGTTTTTACCTAGTTCAATTGGTTCTAATTCAATTTTGATAACAATAGATTTAATAGATTATACACATAATTATCAAACGCCATTTAAATCATAAAATCATTTTAAGTTTAACATGTTGTTAATCCTTTTACAAATTTAGAAAGGAGAACATTTATATGTAATTTGTTATATCTTTGCTATTGGATTTTTTTTAATTAAGACAATTAAATTTATAATTTTTCAATAATAACATAACAAGTATATAATTTTTGCATATAAGTATAATTATACACTTATCATATTATTATTGAAAAATTATATATTTATCATATTTTAATTGTTAAAATTAATAAAAAATATTAAAAAAACTATACATAAATTTAATACATTCAGAAATTAGTAAAATTAGGCAAAACTCAGTAGAATTGAGGGTAGCCCCCTTCCACCAATGGGCCATTTCCTTATTTTTTATCAAGCCATATCATCATTCCCAGCCCAGCCCCTGGAATGAAGGAAGGTCCAGCTTTAGACCCAAAATGCAAAAAAGCATGGTCCAGCCCGAAACGCTCAAAAGCCTTGCGTTTCATCGGTGGAAACCACCAAATGTCCGAAACCCTGAAATCTTTTCTTCCTGTCGCACGCATCGCACCAGCATCAGCGTTTCTTGCTCGCGCACGCAGAGCAGAGCAACGTTCTTCCTCCCCGTGGCCTCTTCTCTGTGGGTGGATGGCTGGTTTCTCGGTGCTTGGTAGGTTGTGCCGGCACTGCTTTCATTGAAGCCTCAATCCGAGCTCCCTGCTGCTTTGGAGTAGGTAAGCTCCGAGCTCCCTGCTGCCATCTCCTTTCTTCTTCCATTATGATAGTCTAGCTTCTTTGGATGTTGCTGAAGGGTCTTTGAATTTTCAGGCCGCTGTTAATTGGAAGTCATTATCATTTGACCCCCATTTAGTTTGTCCTGTACATTCTTACATCTGGGAATTCAGATAGCGAAATTTATTAGCTTTATTGCCATTATACGAGATGCTAAAAATATTTCTTTTCACAAGTGTCAAATGTTTTAAATATTAATTTTCTAGAATTTAACTGTCTTAAACTTTTCAGAGTATTAGAGTATAAAGATGCCCCGAAGACCCAGAAGGCATAGCCAACGATTGAAAGCTCGGCCTATGACATTCTCCCCTTTTGCTCGTTCACTAGCTCAAATGACCTCTAGTTCCAAATTTAATAAAAAATCTACCCCAAGCATTGCCGGTAATATACTTTTATCTTGATCAAGAATGTAATCCACGTCTTTACCGGATTTAAATTTTATGGTCAGTTGATGTTGATAGTTTTGCATGCTCATCTCTAACCCACTGCCTAGGTAATGGATTTACTAAGCACATTTTGAAAGAGAAGACAGAACAATCTGAGTCATCTGATGAAGAGTTTGAAGTAATTCTTCTTTTATGATCTGTTGTATTAAAGATATTTGAAATTGGAGAATAAATGCCATTTAACAAGTGAATTATTGAAATATGGTTTCTATCATTGAAGGGCGTTATCCAAGCAGATTTTTCCTTCTTTGATCCTAAACCTGGCGACTTTCATGGAGTGAAGACCTTGCTGCAAACTTACCTGGATGACGAACAATGGGATTTGGGTGGCTTTGTGGACTTGATCTTGGGACAGACCACGGTGGGCACTGTTGTAAAAATAGAGGATGATGAGGATGAAGGACTTTTTGCTGTTGTGACAGCTCTAAATTTATGGAGATACAGGGTAAGTGACATTATATCATAAACCATGTGTTGCCTGGTCTCTTTACCGCATTTTCTTTTGGCTGGCCACAAATGTTCTGTGAAATCATTATCTTTACTACTTGGTCACTTGACATCACATCCAGTTTCTTTTATATTTCTGGGAAAATGTGATCTAGACCCTTACCAAATTTACAAGTTGGCGATGTGTTAAAAGTATGAAATGGAAAGCTGCCCTGACCAAAATACTATTTATTTGTTTCTTTTTGTAGTTACGAAAGAACATTAGAATCATATATTTTTGTGTGTGCATGTGTCTGAGTGTTGACAATTAAACCTTAACCCCATTTATTTATAATGCAACATGCCAATTTGATTTGTGACTGGCGCAGCATTTCAACGGTTGTAGAAGCTTGACTTGTGCTTTTTCCAGGAGCAAAAATGTATTACAGAACTCAAGGACTTTCTTCGTAAAGTATGCAAAGAAAAGGGTGCATTTGATCAATTGAGACTTATTTTAGGTGAAGAAGCACATAATGTGGGTCTTCTGGTGTCTCAGCGTGTAGTGAATCTTCCTCCCCAGCTTTTACCACATCTTTATGATGCTCTTTTTGATGAAGTTTTGTGGGCCACAGAAGATGAGGTCAGATGTTGGTAGTATTAGATGGGTGAGGGTGGTAAATATGTTTCGATATGATTGCCAAAGACAAGTTTTTGCTCAGGGAACGTATAATGTCTTGTTTCACATTTTTGTAGCCAACAGAGGAGCTTCGGAATTCCTTCCAGATCACGCATTATATAATACATAGCAAAATTTACAAGGTATCCTTCTGTAGCTTCTCCCTTCTACTCATTGTTCTTCTTTTTGGTTTCTCTAGAGTTTGTGGCTAAATTCATTTTCTTATCCTTTACTCTCGTTTCTGTCCTGATGTTTTTCTTCCTTTCCGGACATAAAAGCACAGCACAAGAATGCAGAACAGAGTAGAAAACTGAGCAATGATAATGATGATGCAATAATATATATAAAGCCTGAGGACGAAATTTTTCACAAGGTACTGAACTACTGATACTTCTGTGGTGTTGTTGACCCCTTTTGTATTTTTTCCCTTACATTACTGACTCTTTTCCAAAATACATCACAGTTAAGCTCCTGGTCCTTCAGTTTTCCATTGCAAACTCAGCAGCCTCCAATTCGTGAGGCAAGTATTATGTTCCTGATATACCATTATCACAATTTATAGTTATATACGCCTTTTTCTTGCCATTTTCTGAAAGTATTTTTAAATACATAATATTAAGTCCCACCTCTGTTTGGAGGAGAAATATACACAAATATGGAGTACTTATTTGGATATTGGCAGTGTGGACTTTCTCCAGGGTTGTGTTCTCAATGGATGGAATGTAATGCCCAAGTTTTAATAGGAAGTTCCTTCTCTTCCATCTTTTATGGGATACAGTTGATTTTTCACTTCGTAGTTTTATTTCTTTTTGTTTGTTCCCCGAGGGGCCCTGGGTATTCTACGGAGTGATTGGAGAGCCTATTTGAGCCAAACTTCTCCTTTTGTTTCCTTTTTCTCTTCCCCGGTGTGGAGGGAGTTTAACATCTGGATCAGGTATACTGCAAGGTTTTAAGCTATAATTCTCTTGTTTCCCTTTACATTCAAGGATTAGATAGGACATAACAGATTCAAATCATCAAGATGGAAGCAAAAAGGAAATGACCACGTTCATGTTATTGGAATCAATTTTGATATTCAACGTTAAAACTTTTAAAAGATTTGAAATTTTCAGTTATAATTTCTTGCTTAAAATAGTCTATAGCCATATCTTTCTTCAGTAATTCTGAATTGGATATTCATGTTTTGCCTATTACAGCTAAAGAATTACAGGTCAATGGGATTAGTCATGGCTGTCGAGGCAGACAAAATTCCAACATTTCGTCAAGAATTACGTTCTTTAATAAATGAACCCTGATGTCAACCAGAAGGTGCCGGAACATTGAATGATACAGTCTTCAACTTCTGAAGCTTACCAGATTTTGATTTATCCTGATGTTATCAAGGTGTCAAATTTTAATATTATTTTTTTCTATGGTCGCGGTATTATGATCATGGGTGTTTTTTGGTGATTTTAAGGACATATTCCTCTATATAAACCCGATATGTTTAAGATTTTGCTCATAGTGCTGCTTAGAAGAAACGAACCCAAATTGAGAGTTGCCATCTCCTCTGTCTGTGGTCATTTTTGTTCTTACGGTGCCTATTTGTCAGACATTTGTAGACAATATTTTCCCGTTTTCTTGAAGTTTTATACAGGTTTTTCACCCTTGGATAGTTAGCGAAACCTGTAAATTAGTATGTTCTACATGAACACATTGCATTGCACTGAGTAGAATAATTACCATTCTGTTCGGTTAATATTGGCAAAATTATTTCGATCAAAACTCATTTGAGGCTGAGATTGGATGTGAATTAAAGAAAGTCTCTAGTCTAACAAATCATTTTTGAGATTGATCATGCATGAATAATGTGCTTCTTAATGTGGGAGGTTTGTTCTTTGCTCTCTATGGACACACTCTATGTCATGACTCATGACCACTGGGTTAAGAAATTTTTTTTCTTTTTTGGTGAAAAAAGGTTTAGTTGGCATTTTGGTCCCTTAACATATTTGTTTATTTTAATTTAGCCTTTTTTTTTCTGTTTCTATTTGTTATATCCGTCTTTTTCATTACATCCGCATTCAAGGTGCACAAATGTTGTCATTAAGGGGCCCACGTGCTATAAGAATAGTCCTTTAATCTTTTTGTAGCGTTTAAAAAATAGTCCCTTAATTATATGAGATTTTAATTATTCTAATTAAAAAGAGAGCGTAACTAATGAAATAAGCCAAAAAATAAAACCAATAAAACAATAATATATCAAGATTATTGCACTCTCTGAAAGAAGATTAATCATAACTCTGACAAATAAGAAAGATTAATTTTAACTCCGACATTTAGGATAAACCAGAAAAGACCATAGATTATGTCATTTATTTCAAATCAAAGAATCATTCTGTAACATTTGTGGCCAGCTATTTTTTGCATTGCATGGTTTTTATGTTGCTTCTTTTTAATCTTTCTTGGTCATGGTTCATTTCTGTTGGTTATGGTTTTCTTTTATTAGAACAGTACAGGTTTCATGTGCATTTAAAGAACCATTTTTGAAACACTAGATAAGGGACTACTTTGGACACAAAAAAAGCTCAGGGGTCATTTTGATATATAAAAAGAAGTTAAAGGACTACTCTGAAGGTAGATGGACGCTCTAACGGTAACATTTGCTCACTTCAGATGTCATGTAAGCCATGTTAATAATGTTTGTAAAGTATCCTGATAGATGTATTAGAAAAGGATTAACATGATATAAATTGAAAATTAAGTGATCAAATTAAAACAATAAAAAGTTTTAAGGGACCAAAATGCTAATTAATCCAAAAGAAAATGTTGAGTGTTGGCTGAAGAAGTATTTAATACATACACTAATTTATTCAAGTGGTATTTAACAATAATATATGATGGGGAGAGATATTTAGTATACTGCAGTACATTTTTATTATAGCCAATGGGTTAGTAGCTTAAAAATTGACGTGTTAATTCTCAACCTCACCTCTTGAAGAGAAATATGTAAGATATTGAGGTAATATTCTCTGTTTTAGTATGACAGTGGAAAGCAATCATATAAAAAAAAAAAAAGTATAATTGATATTTTATAAATTGTAGTAAAAATGAAGAGATTTATGATTTTCAATGTGGTATGAGATGTCACATAAAATTGCATTAGTGTTATTTGATATCTTAGATAACATATGAATCTCAGATATTAGGATACTAAATATAAGTATTTTAAGTGTTTCTTATTCATATAAAATGATTCAAGGATAAATTTAAACCAAGCTTATGTAAAAAACAAAATGAGGATACTATTAAAAACTAAAAAAATAAAATTATATGCTTGTCAATATCCAAAATACCAAAATAAAAAATAAAGGTAAAGAGGTACGAAATCCCACTACAATTTGAATCCCTAAGTACCTTTATTCTAGGGCAATCAATGAGATTTAGGCTCCATTATTTTTCCATAAAACCTAACCAAACCAATTGGACAACTTCGACGCTGAGTGCCCCCCATGGGTACGGACTGGCTCAAAAGTTACAAGGCACTTGCTCTTGTCTCTAAACGAGCAAAAAAGAAGGTAGAAGGGCACTTTTTAATGTTTCTTCTTTTTGTGCGTGAAACACGGTTTCATCCACCTTTAGTTCTTAGTATGTATTAGATAGTGCTATTCTTAACTCTGAAATATTCGCGGTTTCAGCTGAATCTTATAAAGAAATTTCATCACTATTTTTAATAATATATGACCTTCTAGACAGCTGAATGTAAGCTTACGGTAAAAAATTTTAAATATCTTTCAATTCATTTCTTTTTTTATGAAAACAAAATTCTGAATTAAATAGGTAAGAATTGCGAGTAAATCTAGCTCAATAACATAAGATTTAAAAATCATCATGAATAATCAAAATATGTCAAATCGCATAAAATTCTTTTTAACTTAGAGTATTGTGCAATTTACACTCCTATACATTAGAAGTTGATTATAAATACTTTAGAATTCTAGTTTTGAGCAACATGAGTCATCTCTTATCTTTTTCACTGGACACCCTAACATTATTTGTTCATGTAAGTTAACAGGGACAAATTAGCAAAAAAAATATATTTGACCTGCCATACATAGTGGTAAACAAAGACTTTTTTTGGGTTATTTTCTTTCATTTGCAGCAAAAAGCTTTTTTTTTTTACCATGACAAGCCTAACCCAATTATAAATAAGTTAAGTCTAACCTAGTTCTTTTTTTTTTTTTTTTACATACTACCAATGCCATGAATTTGCTAATTCATTGTACTTTGTAAATATAAGAAAGATTTTTGAAAATATGTCATTTGGGTATCAATGCTCTAGTATACTTCTGCATCCCAAGAAAAAATTGTTATGTATTACTTTAAAGTCGTTTTTTTCAAGTGATGTAAATCATGTGATAAATTTTTTTAAGAATATATATAATTAACGTTATTAATTTAGTAATCATTTTAACACTTTATAATAGATATAATGTCACACCCCAAAAATAAGGAAGTGACCAGCATAGAGAGCAAAGAAAACTTCATCTCCGTAAGCCTAAACACAACTACCCATAGCTAGGAAGGATCTCCAACAGCTCAACATATGGCATTTTTGCATCCAAACTAATTATATTGTACTTATACATGCCTATGGATATTCTTGACTTTTTGTGAAAATTTTGACAAAGTTTTCCTTAAATTTTGGACATCCCAAAATTTATATAAATAATCAAGTCCAACACCAATAGCAAAAAGAACTCTACTCTCAACTATTAAATATCAAAAATGACAAAAAGGGAGGAAGGGGAAACACTGCCAATGATAAGTGAAGCCATATCTATGAACCCTTCAACAGCAAAATTAAATTTAAACAACAATAATCAATTGTGCCCTCATAGCCCAATGCAGGGCTCACCATTCCCATGCCCCTAGACTTAGGATGAAGGAGGCAGATCAAACCCAATATTACTATCTAAGATATTAAAAAAAATTAAGGAGTGAGTTAAAACTCAATGAGCACGTAACAAATTATAATAATTGGAGTTAGATAATTATATCAAATTGAAATATATTCTTTCATCTTCTTCCCTTCATTTTTCTACATAATGATGAACACTCTTTATACTGAAATAAAATTAAAGTAAGACAAAGGTGGCAAAGAAAATACCATTCACTCGTAGTTATCGAACTAATCAAGATTAGTGATTTTTGCTAGTTTGCAATATAATACCTACCAGGTCGTCTCCCATAAAACTTTTAATTAAATCAATTAGTTTAGGAATGACAAAATTAGAATTATGATGATTGGGGATTCGAATATAAAGTCACACTAATTAAACTGAATAGTAAATCAATGAACGAAAACAAATCAAAACAAAAATTAATTAGAATGATGCGTAACCAATTCAAAATTCTTCCCCTGATAGTTCTCTATCTTTGTCACCTAAAAATACCTCAGGTTTGATTTTTAATCCTTTGGTTATTTCAATTAATGTTTCTAAACTATCGTTCGGAATTTTAATTAGTTCGTATTGCTAATCAGAATGCAATCGTACTTCTGTCAATAACACAAAGTCAAACTATTTTGCACTTGACCAGAAATACACGCAGAATCCTAACATGGTTCAACATAAATTTAATTAATTAATCAACCAATTAAATCAAAATATGTTCTCAGATAGATCAAATGAATTAGAATTTATGCAACAAAAATCATCTAACTAGAATAATAATAATTACATAAAAATAAAGAGAATAAAAAATAAAATACATTCTAAAATCAAAATTTAAACCAGAGTTCTATACAAATATGGACTCAAGTTCCCTATTAGGTTCAAACTCTAAATTGATCATTGAGAAATTTAGAAAGCTATGGAAGAATATGAAAACAAGAATAAGAAGTAAAAAATATAGAATGTGTTCTATAGTGACGTCTTCTCCTCCTTAAATAGGTGAAGTTACATTCTCCCATAAGAAATCTAATACTAATCTTAAAGTAATATCCAAATCACTTTGTGACTTAATAAGATAATATCCAAATTCTTGTAAAAGTCTTCTAACCCAATCCTTTTAGAAATCTTTCATTTGAAAAATGCAATTAAAAAAATAATTAGGCCTCCGTTGGATAAATATAATAAAAATGCAATTAAAGTCCATTAATCTAAATTAAGCTAACTTAATATAAAATAAGCCCAAAGTCATCAAATTACCTATAATAATTTATTATTAAGACTAAATATGATGAATATAAAATATAATAATATTGAAATATCAAATTCCCTTATACTTAGACTTTTGCAATCTTGGGCAAAATAAAAAAATTAAAAAAGGAAAACAAAACTGAAATGCAAAACTATCAAACTAAACATAATTCAATCTTTTTAGATATTCAATAGTTAAAGGTAATTTTTCTTGTTAATCGAGAAAGAACAAGTAGCATGGTAATTCCAATTGATTAAAAAAATGAATCAAAGTAGTAGCTCTTCACTTGTTATGTGTTTACTCTCAATTCTCTCAAGTGTTTAAGTTAAGCATTCTTCTCAAATTCAACCTTTCACAATAACACTATCATAAGATTGTATATCTTCTCAATCTCCACTAACTAAATCAAAAACAATACATAAATCAAAAGGACTTTTATTCAAGGTAGTAATGGAACTAAAGTACGAAACAAATAGTAAACAAAAGAACTAATAGACATAACAAGAGATAAAGTGAATACTTAAAATCATCAAAAGCAATAAAAAAAAGAATATAAAATGGAATATATGTGCATCTCAAGGTTTTATTTACCATAAACCAATACATGCTCAACGAAAAGCTTAACAAAAATCAAAGTGATTTTCTTTTCTCACTTTTTTTTTCATTTTTTTTACCACTTCTTTTTTTTTTCTTCTTTCATAAAGATTTTCTTTTTTTTTTCTTCTTTTCTCTTTTTCTTTTTGGACATCTTTAAAGTAAACAAGTTAATTGACTCAAAATTGATGTAAACTATACATCCATCCATCCTATGAAGATATAATGCTCTTAATAATCAAAAGTATCTTAAACAAGGTGAAAATTTTTTTTTCATAGGCTAAAAGATTAAAAAGAAAACATAAAAGGCTTAAAAAGGGATTAAAAACAAAGGATAAAACATAAGTGGAATAACTATTTGGCTCTATTTACAATAAAAGAAAAGAAGAAAGAATGTCTTAATCATCTTTATGAATACTTATGTAAACATAGTTTCAATTAAGAATTAAAACAAGTTTTAAAGTAAAAATCATGATGGGTAAATGCTTTCACACGAAAAAAACAATATAAGGCCCAAAATCCTCACATGTTTAAAACTATCACATGAATCCATTGAAATCAAATTTATTGTTAATTTACTTAAACTTCAAAAAAAAAAATTGATTCCTAATTATGTTGAAATACTTCCAAACTTAAATTGTTTCAACTTATTTTTTTTAAAGAAAAACCAAAAAAAATTGCAAGAAAAATAAGAAAAAAAATAAAAATTTTGAAAAACAAAACCAAAAAGAAAGCAGAATGAGTGATTTCTCCCCTTCCCACACTTAATTTTTACATTGTCCTTAATGTAACAGCAATCTAATTCATCAATTAATGAGAAGATGAGAAAAGAAAAGAGAAGGGAAAGAAATATAACCGAGTGGTTTAAGTGTATAAAGTGTTATAAAGATGTAGCTCCTCCACTGTCTGCTCTTGAAATCCTTCATAAAAATGCTTAAGCCTTTGCCCATTCACCATGAAGTGCTTGTTGGTTGACTCATTCATAATCTCAACTGCAACATAAGAAAAAACATGAGTAACAAAAAATAGACTAATCCATCTAGGACATAACTTACCAGGCATCAGCTTTAGGCGAGAATTGTAAAGGATGACTCTTTCACCAACATGAAACTCTTTTTTTTCAATTATCTTATCATGCACGACCTTGGTTTTCTTCTTGTAAATTTCAGAGTTTTCATAGACTTTTAACAGAATTTTTTCAAACTCTTGAAGTTGCAATTTTCTTTGAGAACTGGTTTAAGATATATTCATATTACATTTCTTTATTACTTAATATGCTCTATGCTTAACCTCAACTGGTAAGTGACATGCTTTACTAAAAACAAACCTATAGAGTGACATGCCTATAAGAGTTTTGTAGGTAGTACGGTAAGCCTATAGTGCATCATTTATTTTTTTTTATTCCAGTCCTTTCTAGTAGGTTACACTGTTTTCTCCAGAATTTAGTTTATCTCTCTATTTGAAACTTCTGTTTAACTGTTTATTTGTGAATGGTAAGGGGTGCCTACTTTATGGAGCACACCATACTTGTGAAGGAGGGCTTAAATGTTTCAGTTACAAAAGTAAGAGCCCTGATCACTAATGATTGCTCTAGGTATATCGAATCTGCAAAAAATGTGAGATCTAACAAAGTCTATAACCACAAAAGAGTCATCAATCTTGGTGGCTTTTGCTTCCATACACTTTGAAACACAATCAATAGCTAAAAAAACATATATGAAACCAAAAGAAATAAAAAATGGTCCCATGAAGTCAATACCCCAAATATCAAATATCTTGCAAAACAACAATAGTTGTTAAGGCATCTTATTCTTATGAGAAATATTACTTGTCTGTTAACATTGTAAACAATTCTTACAGAAAGCATATGCATCCCTAAATAAGGTGGGCTAGAATAATCCAGAGTCTAAAACCTTCCTAGCAGTACATTGAGGAATAAAATGGCCACCACATACAAGTGTATGACAAAAATGCAAAACAAATGTAAATTCATGGTCAGGAACACATTTCTTAATAATCTGGTCACTACATATATACCGCAAGTAAAGGTTATTCCAAACATAATATTTTGCCTCACTTGTAAGTTTATTAATTTGGTGCTTTTTAAAGTAAGTAGGCAATTCAGAAGTAACTAAGAAATTCACCATATCTGCATACCAAGGATTTTTACCATGTAATGAGTATAACTGCTCATCTGAAAAACTATCCTTGATAACAAATGAATCTAAAGAGTGAGGTATTCTACTCAAATGATTAGCCACAAGATTTTCTGCTCCATTCTTATCTCTGATTTCTATGTCAAATTCTTGTAGGAGCAGCATCCACCTAATGAGTCTTAGTTTCGCATCAAGCTTCTTGAGTAAGAACTTTAAAGTTGTATGATCAGAATAAACAATAACTTTAGAACCAAGCAAATAAGAATGAAACTTATCTAAAGCAAAAGCAATAGCTAAAAAATCTTTTTTAGTGGTTATATAATTGTCTGAACCTCATCTAAGGTGTGCGATGCATAAGAGATCACATGAGACTTATTATCTATCCTCTAGGAAAGAATTGCACCCACAGCAAAGTTAAATTCATCACACATCAGTTCAAAGAGAATTTCCCAATTAGGAGGTTAGATGATAGGTGGGGTGGTTAGAGTTTTCTTTAACTCATCAAATGCTAATTTGCATGACTCACTAAAATTAAAATCTACATCTTTTTAAAGAAGTCTAGATAGCGGTAGAGAAATCTTGCTAAAGCCTTTAATGAATTGCATGTAAAAATCGACTTGGCTAAGAAAAGAATGCACTTCCTGCATACAGGTGGGGTAAGGTAAAGAAACAATCACATTTACTTTAGCTCTATCAACTTCAATGCCATTTTTAAAAACTACATGGCCTAAAATAATTTCTTACTCTACCATAAAAAAAATATTTTTCAAAATTTAAAACAAGATTTTTCTTAATGCATCTTTCTAAAATCATTCATAAACTCATTAACCAGTCATCAAAGGAGGTGCCATAAACAGTAAAGTCATCTATAAAAACTTCCATGCAATGTTCAAGGAAATCAGAAAAGATGCTCACTATACATCATTGGAATGTACCTAGGGCATCACAAAATCCAAACGACATCCTTTTATATGCAAAGATACCAAATGGGCAGGTAAATGTGGTCTTTTCCTGGTCTTCTGGTGCAATATGAATTTGAAAATAACCAGAAAAGCCATTTAAGAAATAATAGTGAGATTTGCCTACCAATCTCTCTAACATTTGATCTATGAAAGGAAGAGGAACATGGTCCTTTCTAGTGGCTTCATTCAACTTTTTGTAATCAATACAAACTCTCTAACTATTCTAAACTCTCATAGGAATAAGTTTCATTCTTCTCATTATATACCACTGTGATACTGCCAATCTCTCTAACATTAGACTCACCCATTTGCTGTCAGATATGGGATAAATAATATCAGCTGATAGTAATTTACTTACCTCTTTCTTCACGACATCTAGGATCGTGTGATTGAATCTTCTCTATGGTTGCCTCACTAGTTTGGCTCCTTCCTTTAATAAAATTTTATGTATACATGTGGAAGGGCTAATCCCTAGAATGTCTACCCATGTCTAACCTATTGCTTTCTTTTTTTCCCTTAATAATTCTAACAACCTTATTTCATGATCAAGTGGAAAGTTATTTGCTATTATTACTGGTAATTTACTTTCTTTTTTTGGGAAATCATATTTGAGATTGTCGAGTAAAGGTTTAAGTTCAAGTGTGGGAGGCTACTGTATGGAAGGTACTAATTTTTGTGAATTTAAATGTACAACAACCTCCACTTGTTCATTTTTTTTCAAAAGAGGAAATAATATCAAGTGAATTGACAGAATTAGGATTAAAGTCAAAAGTGGAATCAAAATTCAAGTATACATTAATTTCAGAACAAGCAGCACATTTATTAAGTATATCACAACATTTTGAATATTGAATTGCATTTATAAATTCAACCATGTCAGTATCTATGTCCACACAAGTATCAGCAAATAACAAATTTATCATATTTATATGCAACATGGAGTGTTATTCTAAAAGGTATTTCATGGCATCAAGAATATTAAAAGGAACAACTTTACCACCAAATTCCATTGATAAAGTACCATCATGCACATTGATTATTGTTTTAGCAGTTTTTAAGAATGGTCTACTTAGAATCGATGGTGCATGTCCATGTATACCATTATCTTCCATATTCAGAACATAAAAATTAGCAGGAAAAATTAAATTTTTTATCGTTACTAGAATGTCTCCAAGTACTCCTACAGGGTAGGTTTTGCTTCTGTTTGCTAACTGAATAACCACTCCCATCGGCTTCAATTCTCCAATTTGCAAAGAGGAATACACAGACTTATGCATTACATTAATGGAAGCTCCTAAATATAACATAGCATTATTGAACTGTATATTTCCTATTGTGCAAGGAATGGTGAACGTGCCAAGATCTTTGCACTTAATGGGGATAGTTAGCTGAATCAAAGCTAATATGTTTCTCCCCATGCTGACTTTCTCATTCCCTTGCAACTTCCTTTTATTTGTGCAGGGCTCCTTAAGAAACTTTGCATATTTTGGAATATATTTGATTGCTTTTAAGAGAGGGATATTTATTTCCACTTTTCTAAACGTCTTCATAATTTCCCTATCCAGTTTAGCCTTTACGATTTTTCTTAGACTGTGTAATTCAATTAAGGAATAGAAGGGGTCTGGTGTATGTGGAATTCTCTCTCTTTTCTATGGTGTTCTTGCTTTGGATTGAAGGGGGGCTGTTGTTCTCTATCACTTTCTTCCTTTCATAACACTTTTATTGAAGGCATGATGGACCCATTCACTTGCTTATCGCTTTTCAAAGTTATTGTACTAACATTGCCCCTTGGGTTAGTCACAGACTGTGAAAGTAATTGGCCAAAACCTTGACTTTTTAACTCATTGATATTTGTTGCAAGTTGGCCAATCTGGGTCTCCAAACTCTGGATTATTGTATCTATTCACTTTGGAATTGGATTGTATTTGTTGCCAACTATTTCATTATATCTTCTAGACTTGGTTTTGACTTGTTCATCTATTGCATGGGTTGTCTCATAGGTTGTTGATTGTTTGGGCTAGGGACATTGAATTTCTATTGCTGCTGTTGTTGGTTAGACCCACTACCATATCTCAAATTCAGATGATCTCTCCATCCGGAATTGTATATTGCTGCATAAGGGTTGTATCTATTTTATTGCTATTGTAAAGGTCTACCAGGGAAGATGCCAACACATGATTTTGTATTATCTTACAATTGGAGACACTGATCTATGGCATGTGTGGTTAACAAACAAATGCCACACAGAGGTGCAGGGAGTTGTTGTGGTTGCCTTTGCCCGAGTGCTAACTGTTTAACCATAGAAGCTAACTCCTCAAGATTATTTTCTATTCTTTATTGATCCATATAAGTGGCATAGATTTCATTGACACCTCTGGTTGGTGTGTTTATTCTGGTGCCAAATTGTTATGTATTCTATGCTATATTCGCAATGAGGTCTATGGCTACAACTAAGGTTTTGTTAACTAATGCTTTGCCTATATCAACATCAACCATATTTCTTTCCATGGGTAGCAAGCCTTCATAAAAGTAGTGAATCAGAAGTTGGTCAATGATCTGATGGTGATAACAGTTTACACATAGTTTCTTAAATCTTTATCAGTACTTATACAATGTTTCTCCATTTATCTGCCTAATACCACTAATCTCTTTTCAGATTGCAGCAATTCTTGAGGGAGGGAATAATTTCTCTAGAAATTTCCTCTTTAATTTATTCCATGAAGTGATGGCTTGATGTTGAAAATAATAAAGCCAATCTTTGGGCACCCCATCCAATGAAAAAGAAAACGCTCTAAGCTTAATGTGCTTTTTTGAAACTCCTTGTGGCTTCATGATGGAACAAACCACGTGGAACTCCTTAAGATGTTTATAAGGATCCTCACCTGCAAGACCATGAAACTTTGGAAGCAAATGTATTAATCAAGATTTAAATTCAAAAGCAGAATCAAGTTCAGGATATTGAATACAAAGTGGTTGGTAGTTAATATTGGGTATTGGTAATTCTCTAAGAGTTTTATTATTATTACCAACAATATTTACTACTTTAAAGTAAAAATCAAAATCCAAATTCAAATTAAATTCACAATTATTTCATATATTATTTATTATCTTAAAAACCCACTTAATAACTACAGCTTCTTTAATTTTACAGTTTTTAAGTTGTGTATGAAAATTTCTATAAATCTTTGGATCAAACTCAATTAAATCTCTATTGGAGAATCTTGTCATACTCCAAGAATAAATTAAAATAAAAGAAAAAATCAAAAAATTACCAAGAAAAATCAAAATAAATTCAAAAAAATTTAAAAAAATCACAAAAAAAAATTTAAATAAAAAATACTAAAAAGTTGAAAAAGTGGTCTAAATAATGGAATTTGGCCAAAAAGTGGCCTAGTGCCTAGCTATGCTACAACATTAATTTCTCACAACACCTAAAACCTATATACCAAGTTTCAGCATAATCGAAGTTAGTCACCTCTTATACCGATATTGCTCAGAAGAGTCATAGAATACCAAAAAATATCAAAAATTAGCCACAAACACTATGTCAAAATACTAAAATCAAAATTGAAACTAAGAAATTTTCTATTCTGATTGATTATGATTAGTTGGCTCCCCGACAACAGCACCAAAATCTTGGTAAAGAAAATACTGTTTACTCACAGTTGTCGAACTATAAAAAATTAGTAATTTTTGCTAGTTTATAGTATGATGCCTACCAAGTCATCTCTCATTGAGCTTTTAATCAAATCAATTAGTTTAGGAATGACAAAACTAGAATTATGATGATTGGGGGTTCGAATATAAAGTCGCAGTAATTAAATGGAATAGTAAATCAATGAACGAAAATAAACCAAAATGAAATTTAATCAAAATGATGCGTAACCAATCCAAAATTCTTTCATTGATAGTTCTTTATCCTGGTCACCTAAAAATACCTTTGATTTAATTTTTAATCCTCTAGTTATTTAAGTTAATGTTCCTAAACTACCATTTAAAATTTTAATTTGTTTGTATTGCTAATTAGAACGTGATCGCACTTCTATCAACAACATGAAGTCAAGCTATTTTGTACTGGACCAGAGATACACACAGAATTCTAACGTGGTTCAAAATGAATTTAATTAATTAATCAACCAATTAAATCAAAATATATTTTTAGATAGATCAAACGAGTTAAAATTCATGCAACAAAAATCATCTAACTAGAATGATAATAATTACATAAAAACAAAAAGAATAAAAATAAAATACATTCTGAAATCAAAATTTAAACCAGAGTTCTATACAAACATGGACTTAAGTTCCCTATCAGGTTCATACTCTGAATTGATCACCGAGAAATTTATAAATCCATGGAAGAAGATAAAAATAAGAATAAGAAATAGTGAAAATAGAATGTGCTCTATGGTAACATATTCTCCTCCTTAAATAGGCAAAGTTGCCTTCTTCCATAAGAAATCTAATACTAATCTTGAAGTAATATTCAAATTCTTTTAGGATTTAATAAGATAATATCCAAATCCTTGTAGAAGTCTTCTAACCCAATCATTTTAAGAATCTTCTATCCTGCAAAATATAATTAAAAAAATAATTGGACCTTTGTTGGATAAATATAATAAAAATACAATTAAAGTCTATTAATCTAAATTAAGACCACTTAATATAAAATAAGCCCAAATTCATCAAATTACATATAATAATTTATCATTAAGACTAAATATGAGGAATATAAAATATAATAATATTGAAATATCAAAAGGTCAACTAACTCATTAGAAATTTAAGTTTTCACATCATCAGAAGTAGGTGTATAAAGGAATCTTTGAATATTAAAACCTTAATATAGTAACCACATGAGAAAATTGATAATTTCTTCATTACCATTGGTGATGGCTACATCTCGTTAGCTGCTTTTTACTCTATTACAGGTGGCTACATCTAACAAGTAGCTCTTTTTTCACCTGCCACTAGCATAACATGGCAAGTATTCTTGGAGACTGCACTTCGTTGGCAGCTCTTTATCCTTTCATGGGAACTATATCTAACGAGTAGCTCCTTTTTGTCATATCGAGGCACCTAGGCCATTAACATCATGTAACATCCATGAAATCCCACCAATCTTCTTATTTTACTATCGAGGTTAAGTGGCTTTTATCTATTGTGGTTTACATGTAGGATACTGGTAACAATTACGAAATTTCACTTTTTAATTTTGAGTGATTAGTTAAGGGTTAATTAAGGTGGAACCAGTTAAACACATACTCAGTTAACTAAATGAACAATTAATCAATGACTTAAGTATTCAAATGACCTATCCAATTATATTAGTATATATATACATACATACATACATACATATATATATATATATATATATATCAAATTACTAAGTTATTATTATATATTTATATACGTATATGTTTATTCTAAATTTTTAAAGAAGGGCTTGACAAGCATAAGGTCTAGTTATAAAACATACCTTTAGCCCACATATTATCATAATACCATTTCCAAATCTGCTAATATGGCAACTACCACATACTCACCCTCATCCTACCCTATCGATAGCAATCCATATCACTGAATTTACCAAATAATACATCATGTCACATCAAGAAGCACCTACCATAATTTCATTAGCACATAACTCTGACCATTTGCGTTAGCATGTATTAACATGTTATCACCTCAAGCATATAAAGAATAGATAACCTAAAAGCCTAGTCCACCAAAATTACACACAAGTTGTCTAATTACAATTTAATTATTATTATTATTATTATTATTATTATTATTATTATTATTATTATTATTATAGGCTCACCAGTGATGTAAAAACCCATAAAACAAGTCATAATTTGTTATCTACTCACCTATGGCACCAAACACTAAGAGGACACTTGCTCTCCTTCACAAGATAACCTCCTTCCATTATCGGTGTTCACAGAGCTTCTTAGTAACACACATAATTTACCAAATTATTATTGACCTAAACTAGCAATTCCTAACACCCATCTAACTCAATAATAGTTAAACAACTAAAAGCCCCATTTTACAACCTCATTCTTCATCTATATAATTAACCATAACTTCTTATTTAGTTACTAACCCATAATTTAAGCTTAAAGATTACCTCAAGGAGTCAAAAAATTGAAGATTAGCATATAAATAATGTGGTTGGAAGGCTCACATCCACAAACCCCAAATTAGCAGAGTTAGTTTTGGCCAACAATGGAAAGGAAGAGGGCAACAACATTTTTGACCTTAATCAAGAGGGAACAAGCTAAGAATGAGAAGGGAAAGGCAAATATTAAAGAATTTAACAGCAAATATAAGAGTAGAATGATGAAAATACTTACCACAAATCGATGGCACCCTAAGGCCACCCTCTGTAACACCTTACTTTTGTGCTCATACCCATCATGCCCAACATACTCATATGCATATGGGAAGCATAAAAGGAAGATGATTGCTATTGGTTCATGTTCTTTCTCTATGGTATTATACATGGGTAGATATCCACTTTAATGTCACATGGACCGGGTGAGCTCTTTCTACGCATCCTCATGCTTAGTTTCACTACTAAGACTTATTTCAATCTCAAAAATATGCTTTAAACTCATGGAAAGCAAAAAGGGACATGAGACATGCAAATTAGTATTTGGCAAATTTGGCTTCATTTCTGGGCTAAGTTTGGAAATTCATAACTAATTACAGAAGAATCGTAACTACATGATCTCAGTCATTCTAGAAAGCTTAAGACGTCTAATTTATGCTAAAAATATGTAGAAGTCTCAATATCTCACGTATCATGCGTTTGACATCAAAAATCGTCCACTGGTCAGAGGGGGTCCTGTTACTGTCACAGTTTATTGATATGGACTTTGAAAATGTCTAACTAATTCCACAAAAATCCAACGCTTGTAAACGATATCTCTATGGAAATATGTGGATGTTAGCTAGGGACGAAAAATATCTCCAGATCAGTTCATTAAGCCAAATTCCCGGGAACCGATGAAACAGTACCTCGGGTCTGGTTGAGTGACTGATGCTGGGCAGGAACTTCAAAATTGCATATCTTCTTCTCTAGACCTCCAAATGAGATGCTTCTAGTTCCTACAAGTCACTGTGACCATCTAGTTTCTGTGTATAAAATTTCGTAGCCATTGGACTACGTTTGTCCCTCGGATGACACGATTCTCAAACTGACCAAATGAACAGTGTTTTCTGAAATCTGAATTTCTGATGTCAACTTTGAAAAATCATAGGAAATGCTATAGACCTCCAAATGACATGAACTCTAGCTTACCAAAAAGCTCTAAGCATGATCTAGTTACATGTCAAATTTCAGAACAAGAAGAGGACATATGGTTAACCTTTAACATCATGTGCAAAAAGGCCTTTTCTTGGCCAAAAATGGGATTCATGGGGTCCAATCTTGGTTCTTCTATCTCTATGACTCTTTGACCACATGAGAAAGCATCTATAGGGGCCATCAATCATGGCTCAAGTGTCTAGTAACCTAGATTGGAGAAACTCACTAACCCATGCCCATTTATATACTCATAGGGCTTATACTAACATTGAGCTTTTCACAATCAACACTTGACTCTTCATTCAAAATGGATCTCATTCATATATATACATCATAAATACATTGACTTGAAAACATTCATAGAGGCTACATCATATACATCATTAATTTACATCTCTTGTCTCACGTACACATATTTACAAGAAGCTCTTTTACAATTCTTCATTAATCTCCCTAGCTTCAAGCTTGGTGGCTCCCATCTCTAGCCTCACTTGGTCCACCTAACATGTTTGGATGGTGGAGAGGGAGGGTGAGATTCAAAGAATCTCAATAGCTCATCTCTCATTCAATCACACATATATAGCATGCAAACAAGTCTCACCATGCATGTATGGCATGTTAGCATATAAAATCATAATGAAAACATTTGCAACATGTGAATTGGCCATGCATAAAAGAAAAACATTCTCAACATGTGAGTAGGCCATACATAACATTTAGGAGCTTGCTAAGTACATGGAGTGGCCTCCCCCACTCACTTGTGGATTTTGGACTTGCCTCACCCATTCTTAAGAAGTTCTTGGACTCAACCCTTACTCTTTGGGAGTCAACCTCACTTTTGGGAGACTCTTTACTTTGTCTCAACCAACTTAAGGGTTGGGCTCATCCTCACCATGGCTAAAGGGTTATTGGCTTTTCCATTCCTCAAGCAAACCAAAACAATCACATAAATCATCATTTCAATTTATAATGTTTCATCATGCTAACACACTTCTCATAACTCATATCATACATACATACAAGTAAGACAATGTAAACACACAATTATGCATGAAGGAAAGTGGAGAGAGCTACCTTATTAGCTATTGACAACTTCCTCTTTCAACTTGTCTCCTCCCTTGTGGATTTCACTACCACTTCTAGATGGGAGACTTCTTTTGAGCCTAACCACACAAGAAGCATGGAATTAATTCCTTAACACTTGATTCTCAAGCTAGGGATCTCTTTCTAATCAACTCTACTGAGCTTCTTAAACTAGGTTTCGTTCTCTCACTAAAATCCATTAGCTTTCCTCTCTCTTTTCTCAACTCTTAAGCTCTTAAGAAGGGAAAACAAGAAAAAGAAGACTACATAATTTCTAACATCTCTCAAGAGTGGTTTCCCACTCTCCCTCTTCTGAACCAAACTCAAGACCTAACCATCTTAGCTACCAAAACCGTAGAAAGAGAGGGGAAGGGGAGAAGGGTAACATGTTAAGAGAAAAGCCATGAGAATCCTTACCTTTCTTGTCCTTTCTTCTTCTCCTAAGCTTTTCTCTCTCTCCTCCGCCCTTTTCTCTCTCCTAAAGTGAGCTTGAGTCGGTTAGAAAAAGAAAGAAGAGATTTGGAAGCTTTTAAAAAGTCAAATTCTCTTTTTCTCGCTTTTCCGGACTGCACTCGCTATAGCGAGCCATTGCCCTCGCTACGGCGAGCTCATGTCTGTTCCAGACCTCTGTTTTCACTATGGCGTCGCTACGGCGAGCAACTCCCTGGTTTTTATATGGAATACCCGCACTCGCTATAGCTAAGAGCATTTTCGCTATTGCGAGAGGGCATTTTCGCTATAGCTAGGCCGTTTCTCGCTATGGCGAGAAGCTGAATTCGCTATAGTCGGGCTGTAGCGAGAAGACTTAGAATTTTTAGCCCTTTGAAAATTTCAGCTTTCTCTCTTTTTTTTTTCTTGGTTGTTACACCCTCCATGGACCTCCACGTGACGGACAGACAAAGAGGAGACTTAGGGGAGGATACACAATGCTGCTGGTGGAGTCATAGTGGTAGAAAGGTGACAGCAAGGTGAAGGGAGAGACACATAAGATCGACAGAGAAAAGGAAGCCCAAGCCCAAGAATGATGAAGAAGAAAAAAGAAAAGAAAGAGAAGAAAAGGAAAAAATAAGGAAAATGGAAGAATAAAATAAAATAACATAAAATCAAATAAGATAAGATAAAATGAGAGAAAAAGAAAGGAAAAAAAGAAATATAAAATAGATGCCAATATTTCCTTCAACCCCTTTTTGCTCCTCGAGATAAATTTTTAAGCTTAAGAAACTCTTAAAACTAGTTAGACTTTATCTTTTACTAAAATTTTTTTAAGGAGTTTAATTTATTCATTCACTAATTTATTTACATATATATATATATATATATATTATTACTATCATATATGCTACTGTTATTATTATTATATATTTTTGGGTCATTACATATAACCTTATGTCATATTATAAAGTGTACTCTTTAAATTACTCTTACTTTATTTAAATCAAATTTTCTTTCTTTGATAATGGGTAATTCCTATATATTGCATACAGGTTAGAAGTGTTTATACCACTAGATATGTTGGAGAAAATAGCGTTGATAGATATTATATTTGACTAATGTAATAGATGAGAATTTTAACTATAAATAAATGTCAATTGATTGATATCTCTTATTCTATATGGAACTTGAATTCTATCACCTTAAAAAGTGAGGTATAACCATATTAAATCAAGAAAAAAAAAAGAAAGTTTAAGTAATATATTAATTAACATATTATTATTAAATAACACACACACACACACACACACACACACACACACACACACACACACACACATATATATATATATACATATATTATAATATAAGCTGGGCTCGAAATTGGGCTTGGGCTAGCTTGGCTTGAACATGAAAAAAAAATTTTAAGTTTGACTTATTTTCTATTCGAGCTTTTTTAAAAATTGATTGATTTTTTTTAGAGCCAAACCTATTGTGTTAGGCAAGGTTTTTCGACCAATGATTAAGTCTAGTTAGAAGGCAAGCTTGTAACTCTAAAAAGTTGGATAGGGTTAAAATTTTCATAGATTTATATAAAAAGAGCTTGTTCAAGTTGACTTAAAAAACTTTAAGCTTTTAAAGAATAGATTGAGGTGGCCGAAGTAGCTTGTTTGGGCAAGCTTGTGGAGGAGAAGCTATTTATTTTTTAAAATAGTACTTATCATTTGAAGTAGAAGCAAAAGTAAACATTTATATTCTATAAGACAATTATACCTCCAATTAAAATCACTAATTACCATAATTATTTTTAACTTTTTTTGCCTACTCTTTTAAAATCATGTGTTTTTTTTAGTAATTTGATAGTAAAAAACACTTCTAAAAGAATTGACCAAATATAATAATATTCATAAAAGTGCTTATCAAATGATATTTCCAAAAGAAACTACTTCTCTTTTGTAATGTTTCTTATGAAACTTTATTTTAAAAATTCATTTTAAAATAAGTAAAAATCTACAACATTCCTAAAATGACTCCTAAACCTCTAGTTTTGAATCTTGATTAGGAATAAATGCCATATCAAAAGTGAAAATTTAAAAATAGCATCTTTGGAAAATAAAAGTTATGTGTTTCTTGAATATGTGAGGTAACACTATCACCTAAGGGTTTGAGGATAGGAGCATTCATAAGTTAAATCAGGTCAAGTAAGGTCAGATTTTAACTTAATCAGGTACTCCCCTGATTTTGAATTAGGTTACTTTTTTTAAACCCAATACTTGAGCCTAATCCACTTTGGTTTAATACTAAATTAGGTTGGGTTAGTTTTTTAGGCTGATTTAGCCACTTTTTTTTTAAATTTTGTTTGTAAAAATTATAAAATAATCTCTAAAAAATAAAATTTTTATATAAGGCTCTATAAATAATTTTTAGAAAATAACAAATTCATGAGACTTGCTTGGGATAAACTAGCCAACTCAAGCATGCCTCAATTTGCCCAATTTTTTTTTTTTTATGTGGTCAAGTGAAACTAGACTTGTCAAACTGTAAACATTATATGCAACCTTAGTCAAGTAGAGTTTTCAACCCAAGTTACACATTGTTGTGAGGGTTGATAAAAAACAAAGCTAACCTAAGTTAACCCAACACATACATATGGGTTGAGATGTTTGGGTTGTGAGTTAGGATTATTTAAAATCTAAATTTTAAAAATTAAAATTATTATTTTAAAAAGTAAAGTAATAAATTTTAATATGAATTTGGCTAACAAGGTATAAAAAAAATTTATTAACTTTATATTATCCTTAAAGCCAATGCAAAATCTTTAGAAGCCAACTTCATCTCTCTAACATCCAACACTAACATATGCAATGTAATAATAATAATAATAATAATAATAATATAATAATTATTATTATTATTGTGCCTAGAAAAAAATTTAAAAAAATCACCAGGTATAGAATCTTGAGGAAAATATATATACCAGTATGTGAGTTATGTTAAAATTTTTCTAGTTTGCAATCTACATGATAGGTTGAAATTTTAATTTAACTCTTTGGATAAATTATGAGAAAATGTATACTTTAAAATTTTAAATTAAAGATATTTATATTAAATATTTTAAAATTTAAAATTATTTTAAAAGATTCTATAACAAAAATCATTTCTTGAATAATAATGATATTAATGGAAAAAAATTGAGTGAAGAGTAGAAAAGATTTATGAATTTTATAATATAAAATATGATTTTTATTTTTATAATTAAAATTTTTATTTTTACAATAAAAATTTTTTTATTTTAAAATTTTTAAAGATAATTTTAAAATTTTAATATAAATATTTTTAATTTAAAATCTAAATTATAATTTTCTCTCAATTGTGTGCATATTGGATAGGGTCTTTGGTTGTCAGTGTCTTCTCAGCAATTATCTAGCACTTTAACGCGCTGCACATAGTAACCAAACACTAGACTAACAAGTAAGTCGCCCCACGTGGACACCATGCCGTACATTTCCTTTCAACCAATGAAACTCATTTTCGGGGGTCCTCTCGTACGTTGCATTTTTTGCCTTCGCATGTAAGTTATCAAATTATATTGGCGCCAAGGACTACTCCTTCTCTTCCATCTTTTTTTTTCTTCCTCTCTCTCATATATATATATATATATATATATTTATTTATTTATTTTTTTAAAAATTTTTTAATTTAGAGTTCTTGTTAACTTTGCTCTAAATATTTATTTTATATATTTGTCAAAAATTTTAATGATATCCTAAATGCTAATTTCAATGATTAAATTAATAAAAGTTGATTATGGATTGATAATTTTTATAAAATGCTAAAGTGGATTATATACTAATTATATAAAAATTATATTATTTAATATTATAACTCTAACCAATAAACATTACCATATTTACTTTTTTTGTCTTTAAGGCTAATGAAATTAGGGGTTATGGTTATAAGATCAGATAGTGTAATACTAATTTATACATTGTATAATTCACCTTAGCATGGTTATTGGTTCACATGTAATGACACATCATCAATTTTTATTAATCAAATTGATGAAATTAACATTTAAGATAACATAAAATTTTTTAATAAATATAGAAAATGAAATTAATACAAAATAAGCATTTAGAGTGAAATTAATAATAATCTCAAACTGTTGTGACAAAAAGATACTGTTGCTATTTTTTCTCTCTAACCCATTAATATTTCTGTCTTGCTAACAAGTAACAACAATGAATGAAAAAAAAGAAAAAAAAATTACAAGCTATTAAAACCCTAAATTCTAAATTCCTAAATTTTAGAAGAAAAATCTTTAAAACCTAAACTCAAAAACTTGTAAAAATTGAAATCCTACTCCATAAACTTAAATCATAAATCTTAAAACTGTGTTAAGAATTTTTTTAAGAATTAAATTAATAAAATAAACGTATTTTAAAGACAAAAATTATAATTTATTCTCTTTTCATGTGGGTTAACTGGGAACCAGCCTTCTTCATTATCCGCATTTCCAGCTATACAAGAACTCCATTAGTCGTTGTGATTTAATTACAACTTTCAACTAGTCAGCAAAGTCACTTTCATGGGTTTACCCTACTTAGCTTTATTAAACAATGGTTAGGTTAATTTTGACGGAGATGAGGAGATACAGTTACTAGGGAAATTGATTAGTAATGATTATATTTAAGTCTAATTTTTTTTTTTATATTTTTATTATAAATGTTTTAATAAAATTATAATATATGTAGAATAAAGTTTTAAAAATTCATATATTTGTTTATAAAAGTCGAATGTTTGTTTATAAATTTTATATGCTTGTATGTTATTATTAAAAAATTATATATTTATTATGTTCTATTTGAAAAATTTAATAGTAAAAACATAAAAATTTCATATAAATTTTTTTCTAAAAATAACTGGGGAAATGAAAATTAATATCAAGTTCATTTCCTTAACGTATTTTCTAGCTTTAAACAACCCCAATAGTACTCTCAATTCTGATTTTTTGTATCACGATGAAAATAATACGAGTGGTGACTGGTGATAGATGGATTTCCTGATTATGCCTTTGATTTTTATGACAATGTATGTATGAAGAAAACCATATTGTCAAATATGGAAAATTAACTTTTTATTTTCTAATTATAAAAAATACAAAAGTCTTGAAATTATATAATAATTAAAGAAACAAGATATGAATTGAACATATAAATATCAGGAACCTTTAGCATTTGAAGTAAGATTCATGAACATCATGCCCCATTCACTCCATTTTCTGTTTGCTTCTACACTATATGCTTATTTTCCTTTAATTTTATAAAAAAATTTGTAACAAAAAGCTTCAAAAGATGTATTCACAATTTCTTTTGGTTGTGCAGAGCTAGTCAACAGAAGTTAGACATTAAATCAATGAGTGAATTGGATTAGCAATTAAATTAGTGGAACAGTCGTTTAAATTAAAAATTAATATACATACTTAAAGTTAAATATAATATGCCATGTTTATATGTATAATTACTTTATTTTGATAATTAATATTTTTATCTAATAATGTAAAGTAAAAATTAAATCTTTGACATGAAATACACATTAAATTAGTGAGTGCCATGTAAGTTACAAATTCGTTGGTTTTGGTAATTGATATTTACATATAAAAATATTAAAAAAGCCTATCCAACTTTTTTTAAGTAATAATATAATATTAATTTTTTGTATAAAAGAAAGAATCTAATTCAATTGTTCCAATTCATCGATTAAATTATTAGGCCAATTTGAATTAATACATTTTAGCTGCAAAAAGTCTAATTACTAATGCTAAATAAGTTTGATGGTTGATTTAGCAAATTATTTATTGTCGAGTTCTATAACTATAATACAAGGTGTTGTTTTAATAGAATATCTAATTATTATATCTTGAAAGTTTAAGTAGAGATTTATTATCAAAATTAAATTGTTAATTTTAATTTGAATTCTTTCTTATTCTATGCATTATCTTATTAAAGAGAGATAGATAAAGACTAACTGTAGTACATAATATTGCTTTAATAGAATATCTAACTATTATATCTTGAAAGCTTAAATAGAGATTTAACAAAATTAAAATTAAAATTTTAATTTTGATCTTTTAGACAGAGAGTGTGTGTGATATAAAGAAGTAAAAATGTACATGAACTCCACTTTCCTTCTTTTCTTTTCGTCAATTTTTTCTTTTTTCTCTAATAGGATGATGCTTTGCTCACACCAAGTATAGAATTAATTATTTAAATTATTTTTTCTTTTAAAAAAGCTTCTAACTATTTGGCAATAATAGTAAAACTAATTATTTGAATTTCATTACAACTTTAACATATCATATTTTTAATTCTAAGGGTTTCTTTGGAGATATTGTGATGTTTAAAATATTGTTGTATTTGTAAATGTTATGAAAAAAAATTACTTTTTCTTTTGGAAAAAGGTATTCCTTAATCTGATTGTTTGTTCAAAATATTCTATAAGATGCTTTTAATAATAAAATTAATTAATAACATGTTTGATAATAATTTTTAAAAAATTATTATTGGTATATATGATGACAGTTATAAACCTCATACTTTATATGATATGTATTAAAATAAAATACTCTATATATTTGAATGAATTTTGTCTTGCACTGCCAAACGATTTAAATAAAATCTTATTCATGATCAATATTTTTTATATAAAAATAAAAAATAAAATTAAGAGAATAAATTTTCTTGTTTGGAAAAATGGTAGTATAAAGAGATATTTATTGACTTATGACATCTAATAGTAATATAATAAGGATACGATTTGAAATTTAATTAAAATTTTGTCATTATAAATTTATAAGAAGCACATATGTTTTTCAAAAATAACTGCGACTTAAAAAAATATAAAAATATTATAAAAAGTTAACTTAATATAAACTTCTGACTTTTTTTAAAAAAATATAAAAAATAAAAGCCACAACTATCCTAATTAAAGTATCACTATTTGAATATAAGTTTTCCATTAGAAACCGTATAAAACACAAATTCATTGAAATTAATTAATTTTTCTCAAATGGTGCAATATTAAATTAGGAGTAAATATGTTACCAGAAGAATTGGAAGTAATAATGTTTCATAGTAACTAGGGAATGAATAGGTTGGCGGGCAAACAAAATAGTACATATATATGTACACACCCAAAAGCAGCATCCCATAATTCTCTCTCATTGACGATAACACCATCTTTTCTTCTTCTCTCTCTAGCCTCACTACTGAAAGTGAAAAGTGAAACTTCCATCATCTGGGATGACCGGCGGTGGAGACGCGAAACTGCCGCCGGCAGACAATGGCGGAGAGTTCCTTCTCTCTCTTCTCCAGAGATCCCCGAATCACCCACAACCTCCACTGCAACCACCACTGACAGCGCCGCCGCCGCTCCTCCAGCAGCAACAATCTCCGACGATTGATCCAGCCGTGGCAGCCATAGGACCCACGATCCCCATCATGCCGCCGTGGCCGAGTAACGGGCGCGATCCCCAACCTCAACTTTCGTCATGGCCTCACACAGTCTCTCCTCATTACCCGCCAAACTTCTTCGGGTTGCCCCAAAACCTGTTCCCTCCTCCTCGTGTCCCCGCGAACCACTTCCCTGGGAATCCAATTCCTGGGGGAAACATCGGAGTCGTTCTTGGCGATGATCTGAGAAGATTAGGGTTTCCAGTTGATCCTACCGGAGGTAATAGGATTGATGGTTTTGTTCAGCAACAGAAGCAACAGGAACATAAGCTGAAGTTTGGTTCATTACCAAGCGATATTTTCAGTCATGAAGTATCGTCCGATGGGGATTCTTTGCGCAATTTGATGTTCAGTGTTGGCAAGGGGCGGGAAGCGGGATTGAATAGAAGCTATAATGGTCTAGATAGAAATTTGCAATTGGACCCCAAAGCAACTTCTAATACGAAAACAAGTGTGAATGTGGTTGGGCATCCACATCATGATGCCCGTGACCAAGACAGAAGAGGGAGTGGCCGGGGAAATAACTATCATGGTGGGAATTATAGGCCTGAAACAAGGCAACCACCATCGGGATTTTCAAACAAGCCCAAGGGAAGAGGCTACTGGGCCTCCGGGACTAGAAGAAGGGGTTCAGACATTCATGAGGGTAGGGAGGCTGTTGATTCAGGTGAATTGAGTGGTGGAAACGAGAATGTGACCACTGGGAAGGAAAGAGTGGGAAAATCATCATCAGAAAGAAGTAGCAGCCGAGGCAATAAATCGAGTGAAGTGGGTCTTCCTGAGCAGCTAGATCGGCCTGGGCCACCCACCGGGAGCAACCTCCATTCGGTCTCTGGTTCAGATATAGAAGAGGTTAGATCTAATTTCCAGGGTAAAATTGTCCTAGATAGTGTTGGAGATAAATATCAGGGAGTGGTTTTATCGAAGAAGGAGGATATTACTGACTCTGACAGTGGTATTGGTGAGCAATTTGTTGAATCCTTGTTGCATGAGGATGAGTCTGAAGACAAGAATACCTCAAGGCAGAGCCGCTCTCGGAAGAAGGTTAGTAATTTAATTTCTGCTGATTTTGCTTTGTGTCAGTTTGGGTACTTTCTGCATTTTGTATAATAATTATGGATTGCGTATCATTCTAAAGAACTGAATGGTGAATCGGATTTTAGGGAAAGACTTTGAGAATCTATTATCTAGTTTGGGTTTTAACCTCGATGAAATTTCTCATTTCAAACATCCTCATAGAACTATTGGTCGACAGATCAAATTCTAGACCATTGACCTTCCTAATTAGATGCCTGTCAGTGAGGTTCATATGGGACTTATTAGTATTATTAATGTGAAAAGAGTGGTATGTTCAAGCATGTGGATGTAACTATTATTAACATGAAAGCAATGTAATGTTAAGTATTAATATCATAATTCACATCTTCTATTATCAGGATGTCAGATCGGATTCAAGGGGACAAAAGCTCCTAAGCCAGAGGGTGAGAATATATAAAAGACAGATGGCATGCCGAAATGACATAAATAGTCTTAATGTTCCTTTCCTTGCACTTTATGAGTCCCTAATACCTCCTGAAGATGAAAAGGCAAAGCAGAAGCAATTACTAACTTTACTGGAGAAACTAGTTAGTAAGGAATGGCCAAAAGCTCGGCTTTATCTCTATGGATCATGTGCTAATTCATTTGGCGTCTCCAAAAGTGACATTGATGTTTGCCTTGCCATTGAGGAAACAGACATGGATAAATCTGAGATTTTATTGAAGTTGGCAGATATTTTACAGTCAGATAACCTACAGAATGTGCAGGTGAGAAGGCTTGTATTCTTTGTTTTTTAAGAGTTTGCAGTTGGTAACTTGAAATTTATGGAGATGTAGTTTAAGAAAGATTCTACAATTATGCATTATATCAGGATATGCATATATATGCTTGCTAGGAAATCATGGGGAGATGTAACGGCTTTGACTTCTGTCTTAGATAATGAAAAATTAAGTCTTTTGTTCGGCTAAACATTATAGAATTATACACACATACACATTAAATGCACCTGTGTTTGTGTTGACACACACACACACACACACACACACACACACACGCATCTGTGTTTACACACATTGACTGACATGCGCATAACTTGACTGCCATATTTAGGTTAATTTCTTTCAATTTTTGTGTAGTATTTTCACACTTTATTCACGTGGAGGTGGGAAAATGATACATGCTTATGTAATTGGACTCTGAGGTGTGCTGATTTATGCATAATTTATACTGCATTTGTACATTTTTTGAATCATCTAGCTAGTTTTGGGTAGCCTAGTTTGAGTTTTTCTTTTCCACCTCAAGAATGTTTGTTCTTGAATTCTTTACATAGTTATTAAACAAGCACTTGTCATACTCCTAGGCCTAATCCCCAAATGTAGTGCACGTGCCTCTGTTGGTCCAGAAACTTACCTTCAAGGTTTTGTGTGGGTGGCCTTTGGTGCATCTTTTGTCAAGATGCTCGGTATGCCTGAGGTGTCTTGGGTTAAATCAAGACAAAGCAAAGAGTAGAAAGAAAAAGAAAGTAAAGGAGATGAAGCTCGTCAATGAAGGAATTTTTTAAATGAAGAAATATAAGTAAAAGCCCACATCAAATAGATTAGGAGTGAGATTTATTAAGAAAGAAAGATTAAGATAGAAATTAATGATTGTGAAAGTAAATTATGAAGTTTGAAACTCAGATAAGAAGGGAAAGAAAGAAAGTAAAGAAAGGAGAGGATTAGAAAATTAGGAAGGAAAGTTCACTTAACGATTAGAAAGTTGGAAATGAAGTCAGTGGACTCAAATTAGAAAACTAGATAATTGAGAAGGAAACCAAAATCAGAATATAATTTAATGTTAGCGAATTTAGTAAGTGAATATTTGTATCTCTGACTAATAATGTGTGACTTGGATGTCTATCTGCATTATGGGTAGTTTTAGATGATTTAGTTGTTGAACATTTGATGTTTACTTTTAAACAAGCGATGTATCCATTTAAATGTAAGATCATATTCTTTTTCTTTATATGATTTCTATTTATTCTTAATAGTTGTAATTTGTATTTATATTTAATATTCCAGTATATTTTGTCATAATATAATTTTTTTTTTGTGTTCATTTATTTTTCGTTTTGAGGATTTCTTATCCTCAATGCATTGTGCTTTCCCTTTTTCCTAATGCAATTTCTTTTTTAAGAATAAAAAATTGTTTTATTTCTATTGTTAAAAGAAGAAAATATAACAAGAAAGAAGATAAAATGGTGCAACTAGGGTGTATATGAAGCCTATAATGCTGCAGCACTTCAAATTTCAGATGAACTCTTCAGAATGTTTCTTTCATGAATTACGTTTTTCCTGTTTATATTGTTGTAAAAGTAACATCATATACATGTTGCACTCTTGTGTGCTGGATAGAATGTTTCTGTATGGCCTGTTGCATTCTGTTTCCTCTCAAGCCCCATGTTACTGTCATTATTGAAGTCAGCCACACAGCACAAGCTTATGAATTTTGTTTTTAACTTTTATTTTATATATAATTGGGAATCACCATTGTTTCTGTGTAAGCCATGAAGTGCTAATGTGTCAATCAGCTATATTGAGTAGTAAGTAGTATAAGATATTAGCATGAAAAAATTGGCTGGCATAATTCAATGGCTCACATTGCATGTATCCATAGGATATGATTTGAATGTTCTTCTGTATTGGTCCTTTCCTTAAGGGAAGCTGACTGCTGTTGGGTTATTTCTTGTGTACATATAAAATAATTTTGAACTGAAATTTAATTTTTTTCTTTAAATATACAGCCATTGACACGTGCCAGGGTTCCTATAGTAAAGCTTAAGGATCCTGTGACAGGAATCTCCTGTGACATATGCATTAACAATCTCCTGGCTGTTGTGAATACAAAGCTTCTTTGGGATTATGCACAAATAGATGCAAGGCTACGGCAGTTAGCTTTTATTATCAAACATTGGGCCAAGTCAAGAGGAGTCAATGAAACTTACCAAGGGACCTTATCAAGCTATGCGTTAGTAGTTTTTCTTTTATTAATATTATTCTTGTCCTAAACCCTTGACGATTCTGCTTGACCTTTATCTAATTTAGATTTAAGTTGCTTTGCATATATAGGGAGGAAACTGATTAATGATATGATTTAATAAATGAAGTACTTATAAAGTGATGCAAAATCTTGCATATTTTCAGGTATGTTTTAATGTGCATTCATTTTTTACAACAGCGGAGACCTGCTATCCTTCCATGCTTACAGGTATGTACTTTTTGTTTTGCTTTTCTGTTGCTCCATACTAGATTTGTCTGGGTCCAGCCTTAATATAATTGTCATTATTTGTGCTACTTATGTATTAGAAGTACCTGTTCTGACGGTTTTTTGAGCTGAGCACAATGGTCGTTGGACCAATGCTTGTGAAAAAGGGAAAGATAAATAAATAATCAGAAGATAAATGATTTGTTGGACATGGGATCATGAAACCTAGATATTGTCACTTACTCACAGGCTTCCTTGGTGTTGATGTAATGATGTGGAATAGAGTGCTTATGTAGTAATATTTGTGGAATAACACTGAAACTTTTGGTTAACAGAGCTTGTGATCTGGTTTTGAGATGACAAATAGTGTTGTAACATGTAAACCGAATTTGTTTATCTTGGCATTCCCTTAAACAGTTGCTTGAATGGAAGAGAATACCAGGTAGCATGCTAGCATCAAAAGAACATCATATCTTGATTTCTCATCGTCACTTCAGACATGTGAATAAATAAATGGACTGAGATAATTAATACAAGTTGTTATTATGTGGAATTTAACTAACATGCTCGGACTTGGAGCAATTGAAGATCAAGGGCCCTCATATTTGACAACAAATTTTTGTTTTAAAAAAAATGGATTGTGTTTTGAAAAAATGATGGGTTTTTTCTTTTTTGGTTTTATTAAAGAAATATATATTAAGTCCCAAAAAGGAATTTTTTTTTTGGTTATCCCTTTTTTATCTCAATCCATTAAATGCTTTGATGGTTGTATTTATAATATGTTCTGAATTGAATTCCAGTGAAACATGTTTTTGAAACTGGACTTATTTTTCATGTGTGGTTAGTGGCCATCCAGCACTAAACTGTTCCTGGATTGTTAGTTGATGATATTGAAACATGAAACATAATATTTTATTCTAGGCCAAGTCTATGGGGCACCTTGTACTTCAAGTTGCACCAGTGCAACATCCTAGGTGGCATTTTTTGGATTCTGGATTGAATCTGTGTCTGACTCTTTTAGAAAAAAGTTTAGGGGATCAAAACACCCAAATAAAGATTCTGTTTGACTCAGTTTCAATCCAATGGTCCAGAGATGGCCACCTGAGCATGGCACTAGTGCTACTTATAGCACAAGTTGCACCATAAGCTTGGCCATTATTCTAATCTTCTTTGTTCAAAATGTGATATATCAAATTTGAGTTAACATTTAACACTATATCTTGTTGGATATTCAATAATAATATTAGGAATACATTTGTAAGTGGGACTAATGTCACATTGGTCTGAATTAGTCCATTTGAAGCTTAATATGGCTTAAGTAGGAAAGTATACAACAACAACAACAACAACAACAACAAAGCCTTTTCCCACTAAGTGGGGTCGGCTACATGGATCAATCGAATCTATAAACACCTATTGTAAATCATATTTTTAGACAAACCATTTAAATCTAAATCTCTCTTAATAATTTATCTTATAGTTTTTCTTGGTCTTCCTTTACCTCTAATTATTAGACTATTCTTCATCTCATCTACTCTCCTAATTAGGGCTTCTATAGGTCTCTTCCCGACATGACCGAACCATCTAAGTCTTAATTCTACAATCTTTTCCACAATAGGTGCGACTTCCACCTTCTTTCTAATGTATTCATTTCTAATTCGATCTTGTCTAGTATGTCCACTCATCCAACGCAATATTCTCATCTTTGTAACATTGAACTTATTCTCTTGTGGACTTTTTATTGCTCAATACTCAGTTCCATATAACATTGCAGGTTTTATAACTGTATGGTAGAATTTACCCTTAAGTTTGAGTGGTACTCTTCTATCACAAATAACACCCAAAGCACTCCTCCACTTCATCTACCCTGCTTGAATCCTATGTGTTACGTCTTCTTCTATTTTCTCGTTATGTTGTATGACAGATCCAAGATATTTAAATCGTGTAACTTGTGGTATAATATGTTTTCTAATTTTCACTTCTGCGCTAAAAGTGGTGTGTTTCTTACTAAACTTACACTCCATATACTCTGTTTTACTTCTACTTAAATGAAATCTATGAGTTTCCAAAGCTAATCTCCACCTCTCCAACATCTCATTCATTTCCACTCTCGATTCTCCAATTAAGACAATATCGTCTGCAAAAAGCATACACCGTGGTACCGGCTCTTGGATATGTTCAGTAAGTACATCCAATATTAGAGTAAAAAGATAAGGGCTCAGAGTTGACCCTTGATGTAAACTAATAGTTATTGGAAAATCTTCTGTAGGTTCACCTTTTGTTATTACCCTAGTTGTAGCCTTATCATACATATCTTGGATTGTTCGAATATAAACTATATGAACTTTTTTTTTTTTTTTTTTTTCAGAGCCTTCCATAGAACCTCTCTTGGTACTTTATCATATGCTTTTTCCAAATCGATAAATACTATGTGTAAATCTCTTTGATTCTCTTGATATCGCTCCATTAATCTTCGCAACAAATATATTGTTTTCATAGTTGACCTTCCTGGCATAAAATCAAATTGATTCTCCGTAACTTGAGTCTCTTTCCTTAATTGTCGCTCAATTACTCTTTTTCATAATTTCATAGTGTGGCTCATGAGCTTAGTTCCTCTATAATTTGCACAATTTTGAATGTCCCCCTTACTCTTATAAATAAGAATTAAAGAACTTCTCCTCCACTCATTTGGTATTTTCTTAGATCTCATAATTTCATTAAATAACTTTGTAAGCCAACTTATACCTTTCACTCCTAAACCCTTCTATACTTCAATAGGTATATTATCTAGTCCAACTGCTCTACCACTTTCCATTCGCTTTAATGTTTCTTTTACCTTTGTCTCACAAATTCTACGATAAAAGGTATAATTTTGATCCTTTTCTCTAGTGTCTAATCTATCCGATTGTAATGAAATCTCGTGGCCTTCATTAAAAAGCCTATGAAAATAACTCTTCCACCATTCTTTGATATCTCGTTCTGTGACCAAGACTTTTCCTTCTTCATCCTTAATGCATTTTATTTGGTTCACGTTTCTTGTCTTTCTTTCCTTACTTTTAGCTAACTTGTAAATATTTCTTTCTCCAACTTTGGTACCTAAAGATTGGTATAACCCATCGAATGTCCTCGTTCTCGCTTCGCTCATTGCCTTCTTAGTGTCTTTCTTAGCTACTTTATATTTCTTTCAATTTTCATTACTCTTACATAATAACCATACTTTATAACACTCCCTCTTTACTTTAACTTTATCTTGCACGCTTGCATCTTACCACCAGGATTCTTTATCTCTAGGTTCAAAATCTTTTGATTCACCTAATATTTCCTTTGCTACTTTCCTAATCTCTTTAGCCATTCCATTCCACATATCGTTAGCACTTTCTTGTATTTCCCAAGGTCCTTTCTCGACAATCCGTCTCTGCACATTTTTTTCTTTATCTCCCTTTAGTTGTCACCACTTAGTCTTTAACACTTTATTTTTGCCTTTGCTTTTTACTCTTTTCCTAACTCGTACATTTATAACCAAAACTCTATGTTGAGTAGATAAACTCTCTCTAGGTATAACTTTGCAATCCATGCAAAGTTTTCTATTTGATTTTCTTATAAGAAAGAAATCAATTTGAGAACATACCTTTCTACTTTTGTACGTGATAAGATGTTCTTCATGCTTTTTAAAACAAGTGTTAGCTAATATGAGATCGAACGTCAATGAAAAGTCTAGAATAGTTTTATCCTCTGCATTTGGTTCCCTTATGCCATGTCCTCTATGAATACCCTCGTAATCTGAAGATACATTTCACACATGACTATTTAGATCCTCTCCTAGAAAATCTTTTCTCCTAATGGTATTTCCTGAACTAAACATTCTAAATTCTCTCAAAACTTTACTTTGTGATATTCTTCTAATCCTACTTGTGGTGCATAGGCGCTAATAACATTAAAGATTTTATTTTTTACTACTAACTTTAATGCAATGATTCTATCTCCTAACCTTTTTACATCCACTATAATATTTTTTCAAAACTTATCTATAATTATACCTACCTCATTTCTAGATTTAGCCTTCTCAGTGTACCAAAGTTTAAAACTCGAAGTGTCTAATTCTTTCGCTTTTTCTCCTACCCATTTAGTTTCTTGTAAACACATAAAATTAATCTTCCTCCTAATCATGGTATCTACTATTTTCATCGACTTACCCGTAAGTGTACTTATATTCCAAGTCCCAAAACGAATCCTACTCTCGTGAACTAACTTTTTTACTTACATTCGTTCACGAAAATGTGGAAGCCCTTACTTATTTTTCACTACACTTAGGCGACGATGTAGCGACTCTTGCTCATTTGTCACTGTACTCGAGCTATACAGCGCGTTACTTCCGAGCACGCCTTAGCATTACATTTAATATATCGGTTGTCCATGTCATAAAGATTTGACAAAGTTTTACGTTGGCTGTCGATTGCCTAACACAACCCTTTTTTTTTTTTTCTGGGCTTGGGATTGGCTATGAAAAATAATTTGCATCAAGGCTTGTCATAGGCAGAGTTTTAAGTAGGAAAGTATATGGTAAATAAATGTCACAGTCCGAATATGGTTTAAAGTTTGAGACAGGGAATAGTTGAAGATTTTCGATATAGTAAATTGTCACATAAATCTCTCTATTGATTAGGGTTCCGACCAATGGTTAAAACTGAAACTGTGGAATACTGGTGTCTACTGGAGTAGCACATTGTTTGTGCTTTATTCTTATATTGGATCAACAAATACCCTTTGGGTTTGTGACAGCTCACTTTTTATGAGCTTCCCTAAGATTTCCCCCCCTTTTTTGGACTGTTGAAAAGTACTATGTGATCCCACAAATGTGCTTTAATTATATGTCAATCAACTTCTCCACTAGATGCTTAGCAAAATGGTGAACTTTGCACTGGGTGTGTGTTTTCATTTTTATATTGGCATGGCAAATAATTGTTTGTTGAATAATATACTTGTGGAACGGATGGCAGTTTTCATTCTTCCCTGTGAAACATGCCATCCATATCAGTTACGTAGATTGTGTACATCTTATAGCTATTTTCGTAATTTATTAAAGTGTCTTTTTTTTTTCCTAAAAAAAAAATTTTCTATCTTCTATTTAGGCGATGAGGACTACATACTCTGTGGCTGTGGATGATATTGAATGTGCTTACTTTGATGAAGTTGAAAAACTACATGATTATGGACGACGTAACAAGGAAACTATTGCTCAACTTGTGTGGGGATTTTTCAATTATTGGGCATACTGTCATGATTATGCAAATGCCGTTATATCTGTACGTTCGGGAACCATAATAAGGTAAGAGCACAGTGGAGTCTTGTATTTTTCTCTCGTCTTCTTCTTCTTCCCCACCTCCCCCCAAAAAAAAAAAAAAAGAAAATTGCTCCCTCAGCAGTTCCCCTCATTTAATTGTGCGAGTGCTGAAAAGTAACATATCCTGACATGTCTAAAGAAATCAGGCTGTTTCTTGGTTCCCGCTTTAGTTGATCACAAAAATGTTTTTCCATTTTGGGGTTCCTCCAGCGACCAGGTCCTGGCTTCCCAGTACAATTTTGGTGCGACTCTGGGGGGTTAATGGCATTCTCTTGCTTGTGATCATATCTATCTGGCTTTTGTTGGGATATGCAAATATTTTCTTCATATAAATCATTTGTGAAAGGTTATTATTTTCTGTACAAATATTGGGATTGGAAGAAGACTTTTCATTAAGCTTTCTGTGATGTTCCTATTTTATTTTTATTTTTTATTTTTTTCTGTAGTAAGCGAGAGAAAGATTGGACAAGAAGGATTGGTAATGATCGCCATTTAATATGCATAGAGGATCCTTTTGAAATATCTCATGATCTGGGTCGAGTGGTAGACAAATCTAGCATCAAAGTTCTCAGAGAAGAGTTTGAACGTGCTGCTGATATAATTCAATACGATTCAAATCCATGTGTTAAACTCTTCGAGCCCTATGTTCCTAGTTGAAAGCGTAGTTAGTTGTTTGAATATATATTTTAGGTGAGATAATGGACGCTCGGGTTGTAAAGCTTTTTTTTTGGGGGGGGGGTGGGGGGCAAATATCATGGTCAACCTTGTGCATGTTCATATGTGTATTCATTAGGGTTTTAAATATTTTTCTCCAGTGTAAAGAACTTTTGGCCATCTTGATCTTAAATGCAAAAGGCAAGAATTACTCTTATGCAGAAAGAGTTTCTCAATTCTCAGATACGACCAACGAGCACTTCTGTTGTCTCCTTTAGTAATGAAAATAGAGTTTGGTGGTCTCTCTGAAGTTCATTCTTACGAGTGCGTTTTGCTAATTGATGAATCCTGCCAGACGTTTGAAGTTCAACGTCATGGAGAGTTTGACTTTTTAGGATGTTAAGTTTGTGTTCCAAAATTTTTACTCTAATAGTTTTTTGGATTTATAAATTAAATTTGAATCTCCAAAAATTGAACTTGAGAAATTTGAATTCCAGGTTAGTATGGAATTTTGAATTACAAACTTAAGAGATAAATACAGGGACGTGTTCTGTCACTGGGGATGCGAATGACAAATGAATCATTGTAAATCTCTGCTTGTCAAAAGTTAAAATTAAGCTTGGTTTATTTATTAAATATATGAACTTTATTAATATGTTAAACCTATTTAGTTGAAAGAGTCAATCTTAAAAATGTAGTATTTAACTATTAGATTATCCGGTTAAAAATAACATATTATTTTATAAAAAATGTATTTTTATTATATATATTTATTAAATTTTATAAATTAATCTAAAATTTTATACAAGTTTTTCATATACAGACATATAGAATAAAATTTATAATTTTTTATTAAGTTGTAATTTTTATTGATTTATATATATATATATATATATATTATTCACGAACTTTTCAAACTTGACTAATATAAGAGTTGAATACCGCGATTTTTTGTTTGTTTAAAGCTCAAGCTTATTTGGGCTTTTTTTTTAATAATTTAATCATGTTAAGACCCGGTCCATACCAGTAGTGGGCTGCCGCTTAGTGAATTATTTTCTACATCTTTTGTTTCAAACTCTCACACCACAGCTTCACTATACACGAATATATGATTTAGAATCCCTGTTTGATTCAAAAACAATTTTTTTTAAAGTTCATGCTAACTTTTTTTTTTCCCAAAAATTTTTTAAATTTTTTTATTTTTAGCATTTTAGAACATTTTAAATTTATCTGTTTTTGAAAACATATGGAAATTCTTTTATTAATAATTTTAATATAAATCAATTTGAAAAGCTTAACTAATTTTTGTATTATTTTTATTTTATCATATTGTGATTATTACTTTATTTATATGTTTCGATATTTAAGATTATAATTTGAATAAATAGAAGTTAAAACTGGAGTTTAAAATCTCTGAACTATTATTTAGACTTGTTTTCTCAAAATAGTTTTCAAAAACAAGAAAATAAAAAAAAAAAATAAGAATTGAAATTGTATCTTTCAAGGCAAAATGAAAATTCCTTCAATAGGAAAAAAATTTCCTCACTGTATGTATTGTAACTGGTTGATCAATGTTCTTATTCTTCTCCAACTAGTGCTTCTTCCAACAAGTTTCACTTGCTACCAAAACATTCTTAATTTTGCATATAATCTTAATCATGAGAGATTTTGGCCCATACGTAGGAACCAATTTCTTTCTTTTTTTAAGTGAACGGAAGGTGACAAAGCCCAAACTAAACTTAGGAAAGCAAACAACAGAAAAATGGTCCAAAAACACTTAGACCCCTGTCAATAGGATCGTGAAAAACAATACAATCAAACCGACAAACTGTGGAGTTTAAATTTGTTAAAATTTTTTATTGTAAAATTCTTGTTAAATTTGAAAAAAGAGAGAGCCAGGAAAAAAGGAGTAAGTCCCATACTCTTTATGTCATTCTCTTCCCACAAAAACTTTATAATAAAAAACTATAAAAGGTATTTATACCAGACTATGGACCGAGTTAGCATTTAGCAACGCCATTTTCCCATTTAGATTCAAATAACACTTTTTCTAAACATTTGTGTTAAGAAGTAGACTTGAGCTTATGGCCTGTCATTGTTTTTCATCCAGTCTTCAACTTTTTGAAATTTTTTTTTTTTAAAATTTTGATGTTGGCAGTATTAAGCTTTTCTTTAAGTTTACCCTTTTCCTCATTCAAAGAAATATATCCACCTTCTAAACAAGCTAAAGAGCAGAAATCTTATACAAAGATTTCCATAGTACAAAAATTTTCGGAGCAACTGTAACAAATCTAAAAGAAGAAAGGAATGATATTACCACAAACCATTTTTCGGACTCCATCGATGTTTCCAGTCTTTAAGCTGAAACTGCATATAATAAGTAAATAATACATGGAGCAGACGTAAAGAGGGCAAAATGAAGTCAAAGAACGGTAAAGGATTTGTATATTTTGATAGAAACTTGTGTTTGACATACTCTCCGTAATTGTAATAACACGAAGAAATTAAATACTTTCCCAGCAATGTTTTCTTGACCTTGAAAGAGCGGAGTCAAAATTGAACCATTATCTTTTTCTACAGTAAAACTTACAAAATTACACAAAAAAGAAAAAAGAAAAAAGATAAATAATATAAATTCACGTTATACAGATGTTTCCCACAGACCATCAAATTTTTAGAATACATCAAACATGAAAAGCAATAGCCATTCAATGTACTAAAGTCCAAGGGCTTCACTTTGTTCTTTCTGAATTGCGTAAAGCACAAATCGATTGTATCTGATGAGGTTGGAGGAAAAGAATGCGAGCATTTTTCATAATGTTCCCAAGTTAAGGCTGTGGTTCAACCATCACCACCCTTTGCACTAATTACTTGAGAATAAGATGCGATAAAAAATTCCTGAGGGTAAGAATTTTATACAGGAATTACGTCACTTTAACCTTTTTGTTTACATTCCTGCGAAGAGCCTTATTCATACATATCTTTCAAATAAGTTGCAATATAATGATTCTCTCCCGTCACCAATGGTCAATTATAATATAAAAAATTTTCAAATTTGAAATCTTGAAGATAGGATTTTTCTTTTAACAACCAAATTACACACCAAAGTTGAAAACCCGTCTACATAACCAAATTGCTATTTGCTACAAACTCAAGGATCAATTTGGTCTTAGTGATAGAAGCCTCTAGAAAACCTACCTCTTCCCAGTTTTTTCATCGTCCATGGCCTATGTTCGAAGAAAGTGAAGCTATTCAAGGGCCCAATACCACTTCCAAATCCCTATTGTGTAATCAGCCAAAGGGTAAAACATTTCACTAACCTCATCAACTTGACCATCCTCAACCATGTGAATGTGACCTTGGAAGCACCGGTACGGCGATTTACCAGTCGTACCCGTACGAGATACATATCCGATATGGATACGCATATCATACGGGTACAAACGTATCCGTATGTTTCTTTTTTGCTCCGAAATGTTTCTTGTCCGTATCAAAACGGCTGCGAAACATTCTTGAGAGAAACGACGTCATTTTCTGCATCTTTTAACCTCGCTTCTCCTTCGAAAGCCCGCATCTTTTCTGCATCTTTTGCCCAAACAGCTGTGCTTCTGCGTCCATGTGTCGCTTCTGGTGCTTGTGCGTCCGCGTGTCGAGAGCCCTCTGTCTTCCTTCGTGCTGTATGGTCTTCTTCGGCGAGGCTTCAGTTCCTCCGTTGTCTTCTCCGCCTGTGACAGGCGCGTCGTCTTCTCCAGAAGCTTCTTGCCTTTATTCTTAGTTCCTTTTGTTGCTAAAACTTTGCTGGTTTACGGGTTTAAAGACTTGCTACCATGGTGTGTCAGTGTGTGTTACCATGCTTCGAAAATATGCATCTGAATCGTTTTAGTGGGGCAGCTAGTAAAGTCTCTTGTGTAATAAAATTTCAGTTGTTGCTAGGGTCTAAATTGGGAATGTTGAAGTTTGACTTTGTTCAATTAATGAATCTCAAGTCTCACCTGCTCATAATTGAATCTATGCTTACTTTTCTGTTGTAGTAATTTGTAATTTTAGGGCACTAACATTGTTGTTAGTGCTGTGCCATTCTTGTCTGAAAAAATTCTTGCAATTTCAACTGTGTTTTGAGAAGCGTCCTGGTTTAAATCTTTAATGACTATCACTCTGCTTCCTGTTTTAAGTACAAACATGGTTAAGTAGAAGTCCCTAAGGTAAATTTTTAAACTTAATACTAGATTGAAAATTTAATTTAAGAAGCATTTAAAAAAATAATTGGAATGAAGTAGGAGGTTTGAGTTATGAAATTGGATTGGAAGTGCAATACCACTTAGATAATGATTTGAGAGTTAAGATTGTGATTAGGATAGAAACTTAACCTTAGAAATATATATATATATATATATATTGCCATACTTAGATAATTGGATTGGAGGTTTGACTAGGGTAACTTATTTATGATTTAATTTAATTTTTAATGTGTTAGATTATTGAATATATATATATATATATATATATTGCTGCACCTGTATTTTAAAATTTAAAAATATATTGTGTTGTATCTAATACGTGTGCTCGTATCGATGTTTTTCAAAAGGTGACCAACTCAATTCGACATGAATAGATCTAGCACAGGCACTGACATATTGACCCACAGGATTTGAAGAGATGACAGTGCAAGAACACCTCCATGAAAATGTGACTCCAGAAAGAGAAGAAAGAGATTGTAGATAATTTGAACCTGTGCTGTTTTCATAAGCGTCAACCTGGACGGAAAGAGGGAAGACATCCAACAGAAGCAAACTTAAAATAAAATGATTGTTATATAAAACTAGAAAAAATTAATGATTTGGCCCTTATAATTTATTCTATTTTAAATTTAGTCCCCATATTTTTTTTAAAAAAATTAGCCCCTGTAATTTTTAACACTCCTAGTATTAATCTCTACACTTTATATACCTTAAAATTCTACTCCCTGCCATGTCCATGTGGCTTAACGGCGTTACTTTTGGCTAAGGTGGCTAACGGCCTGTCTATGTGGCTGCCACACGTGCAAAACGCAAGGCATGGGTGCAATTTGATCCTGGGCATAAAACGCAGCTTCAGAAATCGCAATAGAGAGGGCTTAGTGAAATATTATAGCCAAAGACGATGGCAACGTACTTTCATGGTAATTCAGAAATCCAGGCACTCGATGGCGTCCAAACTCTCGTACTCACGAACCTAGGCTACATCCAGTATCGACACACCTCCGCAACAACCATCGCATCTCCACAACCTTGTCTACCTCAATTTTGCCAACAACTCGCTCCCTCCCTGTCACACCCCACAATTTGAGTACTCTGACGCGGAAGCCGAAACATAGAGAAGGTACTTATAGGCATAAATTTGAATAGTATAAAACATATAAACTTTTCCTTTGAGGACATTTGTAGAAATTTCGGCAGAGTCTCCTCTGTAACGTAAACCTCCCGAAATTTCTACAAAGTCTCAGACAGTACAATATAGCCCGAAAGGGCGCAATCAGACCAAAAGAAAACATCTGGGGTGTGGGGATATCCTAACTATGATTCAGTGGAGCTTACAAGGTTTTACAAAATTTCAAACAAAATGCATATACAATCAAAATACACCCACAGAAGCTCCGCAGGCTCGCCAAATGACGTCTCAAGAGGTCAGCCACTAGAAGGCGGCTGGGGGCAGACTAGAGTCCCTACTGCTCTCTGAAAAAATATATATATATATAAAGAGTGAGTCGAATACTCAATGAATAAGCAACACCGACCCTTTCAAAATAAACATAGGTCAAATAGGTTTACATATATATATATATATATATACAGATATAGACCATATGAAACAGATTTTAAACCAACTCCTTTTTCAAAATACACCGAACGCATCTAAACAGAACCAATTGGAACACAGACGCAGAGCACACAGCTCGCGGGGAAAATCACTACAGACGCAAAGCTTTCAGCTTGCGAAAATAAAATAACTCCGCGTGTGGTGGCCTGCACACGGGGCTAGCACCACCCCTGCTAGCTGAGGTTCAGATCATGGTGCACCAGGGCTAACATCTACTGCTGTTAGCTACAGGGTTTTGAGCAGACAACTCCATAAAATTACCAAATAGCATTTCAGACAAAGAATGTTCAGATCAGTTTCACAGTAGGATTTCCAATTAACTCAATATCCGTAAACTTGCAAAATTCCCGATTGAAATCAAATTTTGGTAAATATGCTTATGACTACATTTTGAAATATATATCTCCATAAATAGAGAATCAAATTCTTAGAACACTGCAAGGAAACTTAAGAACAGAAATAAGAATTTCTTGAGTCTTTGGTCCGCGTTACTTACTCACCTTCCGAGATACCACAGAAATTCCCTGACCCGTTCCTTGGCTATATCTCAGTCTCCTGAAGACCCTACAAGACCCATTTACCAGAGTTTAGAAGACGAAGCACTCCAATTAATTTCATAAAGGACTTGGACTTATCAAAAGTTAGAATTTATTCCTCTACTAATTTTACGCCTTCCAACTCGTACGGTAAATTCCATATACATATTTTGTGCTTCTTTTTCCTTGGTTCCACTTAGGAGTGAAACCCAATTTCAAAAATTAAAAGAAATGTCTACCATCATCGGAAAATTTATTCTAATTTAACAATTAAGAAAGGAACACAGGGGGTTTTGGTCCTTAATTAAAATGGTATATATATATATATGTAAAATTTTTGGGGGGATTACTGTACCGAAAAATGAGTGTATAGTTTAGCATGAAGGAATTTGAGATTATTCCAACCGAAATTAGCTTCCTTCAGCATTTTTTCCTATGCTAAGTTTAGCTAGCTGACCACACCCAAAACACATGCAAAACTCGTGCAAAACAGGGAAGAAAATGCTTGGAAAATTGACCAGAAAAGTCAATACATACTTCGAAAATTCCAGACTTAAATTTCTATGCAGCGTTGCTCTCTTAGCCCAGACACATATCCACGAAGCAGCTCAAGCAAGGAGGAAGTGGGCTGTACTGGAAAGTGAAACACAGACCATTTGGCGTGAAAAATGGAGAAGGAAGTTAGGTCCAACAAAAGCAATTTGTGTAGCAGAATTTCGGACCTAGACCAGCGCTGAAACAGGTGTATATGGGAGACGCTGAACAGAGGAGAGGAATCAGAATTTTCTGGCGTGATCTTCCCAACAAACCAGCGCTGAAATCTGGCAATCCAAGGAGATGATTTCTGCAGCAGAAAGTAACAACCAAGTCAGCTAAGAATGGCGCTAACAGAGGAGAAGATGATGAAAATTTCTGGCGTGCTCTCACCCAAAAACCAGCAGCAAAATGGAACTCATTCAAGGAGAAGCTGCAGCTGGAACTTCGAACAGCATCAACGCTGAAACAAGGCAACCAGAAACGCTGAACAGAGGAGTAGATGAGCTGCAAAATTAATCCATACCACTTCGTTCAGCAAGGAGGAGATGCGACTGGAATGGAGCACTCACCAGGAGAATTTTCACAGCGTGCAGAGGGAAGAAACCAGCGTCCAGCAGTTCGCATGAGTAGAGATGGTAGCATCCAGCGGAAACAGGGGATGAAGAGATGATTTTCTGGCGGTTCTGTAATGCTGCGCTGGAGGATAAATACTACAGCAAGTCTGGATGGGAAATGACCGAAAAATCCAGCTGAAGGAAGAAGGAAAGGAGGGGTGTATCTGAAATTTCTGGAAGAGAAAATCTCCAACGTGGCAGCTGCATGTTTTAGCATGGAAAAGTCAAACTTCTACTGCATGATATTCACGTCGGTTTTATTTTTCCTTCATGCATCACGTCTGGTGTTACACTCCCTAAACTCCCTAGCACGCGCCGCCCACTCACACCCAACAATTCATGGGTCTTCCTCTCCCCGCTGCTGCCTCCCAAGACCCCACACACCACTCCATGCATCCCCATCACGACATCTCTGCCTCGCATGGATTCATGCCTCGTTTGCAGTACAACCTTTGGAGCAATTGAACTAAACAGGGCTTATCCTTCAGCCTTTCCTTTCGGCTAGCAGGGATGGGGTCTTTCCGGGTTGAGCGTGACGGACCATCACAGGTTCAAGCGCCTGATATGTCAGGGGATGATGTGCATGTGTCAGGTGGGTCATCATCTTCGGCGTTTGGGGCGACCAATGGCATTTTGGAGATTCAAAGTGTGCTTCTGGGCTCTAAGTACCTGAAGGCAGCGTAGGAACTCTTAGACGAGGTCGTGAATATGAACGATGTGATTAACTGGCAAAGCAAAATAGCGAACAAACAAAGGCGATTGGAGAGCCATCCATGGCGGCAAGTGCAGATGGTTCAATTGGCAGGGAGGGAAGCGCCGAGCCTAGCTCTGAGCTCTCAACTGCGGAGAGACAAGAAATTCAGATGAAGAAGGTAAAGTTAATCAGCATGCTTGAGTTAAAATATTGAGATTTTCGAATTAACTGGTTTTTAATTTTACAAAGGGATCGGGATTTAGCTCACCTTCTATTTAAAAGAAAAAAACTTACAATTCAAGTAGTGATCACAAGTTTATTAATGGACTGATACATAAAAGATGAATTTTACAGTTTAAATTTTCCACATTAACACCACTTTATTTGGTTCAAAATTTATCGTTTTTTGCTATTACTGGTTGAAGGAGGAGCAAAGGTATAGATATTACCACTGTTAGATGCAGATAGTGAGTTTTCATTTGAACAAGCTGCAGGGATTGGGTTGGCGAGAATGTGCACAGCATTAGTACTACAAACTATGTCCAAGTTGTTTCAATGTTTGAAAGATGCAATAATGGGCCAAATTCGAGCTGCCAACAAGAGCTTAAGAGAGGAAGATTGCTTTGGGGAAGAAAATTGAAGGTTCAAGGCTTAAATATGTGGACACTGGACCATCATCTACGCCAACGGCGAGCTCTCCAACAGTTGGGAATGATTCAGGACAAAAATGGAAGAGAGGGCTTTCTGAAGCTCTTTCTCTTCTGTGATTTCTGAAGCTGCGTTTCAGGCCCAAGATCGAGACTCATCCATGCCCTGCGTTTTGCACATGTGGCAGTGAAAAAGTCTCAAGCTTTTTGCACATGTGGCAGCCACATAGCCCAGCCCTAAGCCACCTTAGCCAAATTAACACCGTTAAGCTATGTGGACATGACAAGGAGTAGAATTTTAATGTTAATGAAGTGTGGGAACTAACATTTAAACGATTGGAAATTACAGGGACTAGTTTAAAGAAAAAAACTATAAAGACTAAATTGAAAATGAAAATAAACTATGGGATCAAATGACTACTTTTTCTATAAAACTATAACACCTTATGTTTTGGCAAAGATAGCCCGCTGTTATGAAGCAACTTTCAAGGAACACAACTATTTCCTGTAATTATTTTTGTTTAAGGAATAATTGACAACATTAATGCCACTAATTTAAGGAACTCTTTCTAATATTTATAATAAAATATAAGGTCTTAGTATACTTATTATTCCAACTAATCCGATAATACCAGTTCTTCCCTGTAGCAATTTTACCAAATATGATATATGTCTTTTTCTTATACTCTGAACATAATAGATGTACAATACAAAGTGGATATAATAATATAGATTATAAACTAGTTTAATAGAAAACACACATATGCAAGGCTTAGGTTTCATTCTATTCATTATGACTAAATGGAGAAAGATACATAATTTAAATACACACGATAGGAGTATATTAAAAGTCCAATCCTCAAGTATCTAAAGCAGCTAGCCTATTTTGAACTTCATTCTGTGCATCATTTGTATCATTTTGAAAACTTAGGTGGAATCAAACTGCCATTGCAATGATAATTTTGACCTCCCAACGTAAAGCAGTAAGGACCTTGGCTGTTAGTCACTAATTTGTCAATCTTTCTTCCTATTGGAGTGAAAGAGAACATCATATTATAGACCCTTATATTTTCCATATATAGTTTTGACTCCTTACTATTCATACTAACACAAGCATATATAAATATTGAGTTTTGGTCCTTTAAAAATGGAAGTTGAATCTTTCCATGTGAGCAACGTAGTGAAAGATTAGTCCAATTGGATTCCCTTGCATGAACGGAATAAAATTCATATTTTTATTACAAGTAGAAAACAATTTCCAAATTTTGACAATGCAATTTGACTTCCTTATGTTGGGAGAAATTTATTGGATTTTCTTTGTTCAATTTAGAGAAAAAATATATAAGTGGACTTGATACTATTTCTTGTCCTAAAACCTAAAAGCATTAAGTCTATGAATTTTTTTCTTCTTATACATGTCTTTTGTAATTTAATTTTATTTATTGTGAGATTTTTTTATATTTACTCTTGACCCCAACAAAAATGCACAAATGCATGCACATCATTCATTAATTATGACTAGTAAGAAAAATCACTTGTGAAATAAGAGCAATTTTTAATGATCGTTCAATTGCTTAATTGTAAATGTTGTATATTAGTTGACCTTATGATTAGAGAATTATACACCTTCCAGTGTATGTGTGTGTCTGACTGATGAAGCAGTTGCAACTTTTAGAGGAAAGCTTGTACTTTTTGCAGCATTTATGTAAACAAAATTTAAATATTCCAATTCTAAATTGTGTGTGGGTGTATATATACACACACACACACTGCTTTTAGGTATATAAATATTGCATATTAGTTGACCTTAAGATTACGTACGATGTAATACATTTATATAATTTATATGATATTTATTATATTTATTAATTATTATTTTATTTATTAAATTACTATTTTAATTATCTAATAACCTTTTTAAAAATAGAGACATAAAAGTAATTTCTTATTTTAGCTACTAACTTTTTATATTCTCTCATTTTTTATATCATCTAATCAAATGGACCCTTAATTTCATATATAAAATTGATATAATATTAAATGTTATTTTAAAAATTGAATACAAATTTTTTCCTTCAATTTATTTTTTATTGCTTTTTTTTTTTTTATTTGCAGACAAGAAGCACATGTTAGTGTCAACTTCAACTAGTGCCAACAACCAAGAACATTCATGGACAAAATTGATTTTTTTTTTTCAGTGAAAATGAGCAATTTTGAGCAGCAACGTTCACATTATATAGTGATGATTTTGGGACCCATTTTATTACTAAAGAAAGAAGATAAAAGAAGTTCCTAAATCTTTTTTTTTTTACTATTTGCTGTAGTCTATCGGCATACTTATAGAATTACAATTTTAAGAGAAATAAGTGGAAGCAAAAATATAATACATCTACCCATGCTATTTCATTTTTATGTAAAAGCTTTTTCAGTTGATTGGGTTTTATAGATCTGCAAAATAAAACACTAGAATATAATAGAAAAGAAAAACTTGTCTATCAAAAGCAATTTTCTATCAAATATAATGTTTCGGAGTGATGGTTTCTCAATAGGGAAGAAATACTCTTTCTAGAGACCCTCTTAGATTTTATTTGCCTTAAATTACCTCTCTCCCCTCAAGAGAGGTTTATTTATGGAACAATTGAATATTTTCAACTAACTAGTTAATCTTATCTAGCAAAACTAGTTTTTAAAATAAGGACCGCTAATATGGTTGTATTTTAAATTAAATTACAAAAAGAATATGGGATATCTTAATTTAATGATATTTAAAATATTCTAATATATCAACAAGATGTAGAATATCCTAATTTATTTTTATTTAGAATATTCCAATATATCAATTAAATTTAAATAATATTTAATATTCTCCCACTTGGTTCAAATATGATTTGTTAGATAATATGTTTGTTAGTAAGTTAAATATACACTACAAGAATTATGGTGGTAAGTCTTTTAAATAAGCAAGTATTACCTTTTATGTATCACTTGTAATATATTTTTAGCTTGATAGGATATGAAACTTTATGAGTAAACATCAAATGTTTATTTGGATTCTAACTTAAATATTCGTTAATCTCATAAAATGTATATGCCTAAAAGAGAGATAACAAACCATAATTTTAATTTTATTATAACCTTAATTAAACAAACATAGTCCAAGACCCATCCAAGGCACATGATCCTTAAATTTCTTTAAATGCTTGCAATTAATTAAAGGATCTCTATTTCTTATGTGTTCTATAACCACTTTATGTGTTCATAGTATCCTTTAATGGGCTCAAAATGAATCCACAATTTGAAGCCCAATAATAAAATTTTTCAATCAAATTACTCTATGAATTTGTCATAAAAACAAGATATAAGTTGAGCCTTTTCATGGTAGAAGTAGTAATCAATGACGGCTTAGCATTTTTGTACTTTTCCATGATATGGCTTATTTAATAAATATGAAGATGTATCATAATGTTGGCCTTTTTAGAGTTAACACATCCTATCAAGTCTGAATTTATATAACCAATATCTTCCAAATTATTGGTTTCCTTATATGTAAGCATGAAACTTAGTGTACCTTAAATTATACTTCATAATAATCTTTGTAACCTTCTTTATGATCCAAGAATGGCTTTGGTATCTTTCTAGCATTCCTTCAGTAAAAACTAGGTCCAACCTTGTGCACATCTGAACAAATATTAAGCTTTTCGCTACTCAAATAAAAGGAACATTTTTTATTCTCTTTCAAGATCATATTCGAGAAATAGAAACAAACTAAATTTATTCATTTTTACAATGGCCATCACATTTGGTAAACAATCTTTTATCAAGAAATGTTTAGGTATTTAATTAATATAGGCTTTTTATGATAGTCCTAATGTACATTGAGATTTATCTTTTTATGGCTCCATATAACTATAATACAGGATATCTCACCCATATCTTTGATGATAGAGTTCTTAAACAATAGCTATTTTACCTTATGTAAAAGCTCTAAAGTTACTAGATATTAACAATATGCCATCTCAATAGAAGACTTTGCTCCCATTGACCTTGCAGTATAAACATTGATCTATGATTTTTTTTTTGACAAAACCCAAAAATGTGATCACATCATAGTTCTTCAAGTATTATTATTGTGAGGCTTACTTAGGTTTGCAAATGGATTTCTCAATCATTTATACTCAATTCTTCTTGGCATTTGATGAACCCTTGATGTTATTTCTTGTATACCTCTTCCTCAGAATCATAATTGAGGAAGGCTATTTTTCACACTTACTTGCTGTTATTCCAAGCCAAAACAAGTAACTAGAGTTATGAAGATACAGAAGGAATCCTTTTTTAGCAAAGGAGAAAATGTCTCTTTGTACTTTATTCCTTTCATTTATGTGAAAACCTTAGCAAAAAATTTAGTCTTATAGTACTTAACGTGGCCTAGTGAATCCCTTTTGGCCTAAAAGACCTATTTATAGTCAATTGCCTTGGCCATACTATGTAATTGTACAAGGTTCCAAACATTGTTGTTTGCTATGGATTCCATCTCATCTATTATGACATCATGGCATAATTTTGAATTTCCATCACTAATTATATGTGAAATCTTTATAGGATCATTCTTAATATTTATGTCCTAGTCAAATTCTATAAGACACATTATGTGATCATTTAACCCCAGTTAATCTTCTTAATGCAACCTGTTCTGAAGGTTGAGGCTTCTCAATAAGAGTATCTTCAATGACTAATTGATGTGCCTTTGCTACATTATGAAATGCCTCATCATAAGTGGTATGATCTTTAGGATGAAGATGCTTCTAATTTCTAGCATGATCAAGTGGGATTCTAGGAATTTCATCATGTTCTACATTTACTCCAACAAGATAGGTGTCATGCAGAACTAGTTCCACCATAACTAATGAAGGTGGTTTGCTATATGTTGTCACCCTTATTGATTAAGTTACGTGGTTGATCACTCCTACTAATAATGCTATTTTCAAGAAACTTGGCATTTTTAGATTTTACATATCTCATTGAGTGTGAAGGACAATAGCACTTATATCTTTAGACCTTCTTGTATAACCAATAAAATGTGTAATGATAGTCCTAAGGTATAATTTCTTTTCATATGGGCTACACACTCTTACATTTGCAAGATAGCTCTATACACATGTATGATTCAAACCAGGTTGCCAACCTTTCAAGATTTCAAAGAATATATTAGATACAACATTTGTTGGAACCTTATACTACTATCTTGAGTGCTTGTCCATCACATGTGTATCTATCAAAATATTCATTTTCTTTATTTAACCTCACTATATTAATCTATTTAGCAAATTATTTCTCTACTTTTTCTTTTTACACCTTAAAGGCATCAATTGCCTAACTTCAATTATAAAGCAAGTAGATATATATGTAGCATGAAAAGTCACCAATAAAAAGAATAAAATATTTCTAACTATTAGAACATATATTAAGACAATAGATAATTAGTCTGTACAAAACTCTAATAACTTAGAAATTCTTCTAGCCTCTTAAGTGGCATGTTGGTTTGCTTACCCCTTAATACAATTCACACATGAATTAGAATCAGTAAAGTTTAGGGATTGAAGAATCCCATCTTTTATAAATCCTTTGACTCTTTCAATGGAGACATGTCTCAATCTCCTATGCTACAAATTGGAAGAATTATCATTCATGACAAGTTAGAACTAAATGAGATTTAAAATACACTATAGATAAGAGCATATCTTCTCTTCTCCACTTAGGCCTTTCTTTTAAGGAAATTGTTCCTTATATGCCTCTTTCTTTATGGCCTCTTTTCTTGGAGCTAATAATTAAATGAACCTCATGTTAGACTTCACAATCTTTTGAATAAGCCTGTTATTCTCTTTTACATGCATGTCCAATAAGATGTTTATTGTAAACTTTTTCCTTATGTGTGTTTATAAGAAATCTATAATGGTCTATACTAATGAGGTAACTAATTGAGGGTCATTTACATCAAGAATAGTAGGGAGATCTCTATCTTAAGAGACTTGAGCTATAAAGTTATGTCTTGCATTTACATTTTGTGCTTTTACACACTTAATGCCAGTTCATTGTATAGAGAACTAATTATCATTAGTGTACTAGCTAATAACTTATCTGGTGACTTCTAAATTTCATTTATAACCTATACATAGTCCTTGACTTTCTCACATTCGAGTATGAACCCAAGATAATTAGCTCTTAAATGAGATTTCATAAATATCATACTAAGGTGATCAAATTGCTCTTAGTACTTACACAATGAAATCTTAATTTTTATGCTAGTATTAGTGGGTGTGGAAGGCCCTTCTTATTGTAGAGTATAGTTTCAAGTCACCTTGAATGAAGGAGGATTGTTTCCTTCTAAACTCTATAATTGTCTCAAATCAAAAGAATCTTTTAGCAATTGAAAGAGATGATAATGATGCAAATTTAAGATTTAACTTTAATCATGCTTACAATTATACAAGGCAATCAATAATCATATTTTATAAATTTATGCTCACTAATGCAAGACATACTTAACGCAAATTTTGTATCACTAAAATTTTCTTATGGGCAAAGACCTTAGCATAGCATAAATTTTTCTATAATTTATGATGAGATTAGAAGGTATCCATACTTCTTAATACATGTGAGCTACTTAGAAAACATGAAGCAATTTGTATCTCATCCTAATTATGTACATAGTTATAACTATCTCCCTGTGAGCAAAGACATGCTATAATTACATACCTAATTAGAATTGATGCTTTTAAATCTTTATATAACAGTTATGTTTCTCAAGCACAGATGTACATAGTCATATAAAGATGCTACGGCTACTCCTTAAATATACAAGCTAATCACAAGACATCTAAGTTCTTTCTTTACGTGTATTAAAGCATATATTTATGCAATTATTAATTATGACTTTATGAAAATTATAAAGATTAATTAACCAACAAAACGCTATGTGATTAATTAATTAAAATTCTTCTTATAGGTTCATTCCCCATATGCCAAATAGTCCAAAATAATATTTTAAAATTTTAAATGGCATCAAATTAATTTTATCTTGATGAGAATATATTTAATTAATTAATCAACTAAACTATATATGGTTAACTAATTAAAAATGTTCCCTTTATAATTATTTAAAAAATGTGCAAAAATTTGCCTAAAATAATTCCCTATAATTTAGACAAATCAAATGTCACTTAAAATAATTTTTCTGAATCCCAAATGTGCTAACATTGCCTAAATAATTTTTTTCCATAATTTATAGACAAATTAAACAACACTAAATGACAATTTTTTTGGTAATGTATTTTGGTCCAAAAAATCAATTATAGGTCAAAAGAAATCACACTACAAGAAATCAATGATTTTCTCATGAAAAATTCTTGAAAATTTTTTTTTGCAAGAAATTCTCACAAAAATTTTCACTAAAATTGTCATTGTGCACAATATTTGTATAATTCTCACAATAAATTCTTGTGGAAATGCTTTTGTGAGAATTTGGTAAGAAATATCATGATAAAGGTGCCGCAGTATAGTGCAAATATATTCTTGCAATATTTTTTTTTGAGAAACAAGTATTAAACATATATTACATTTCTGACATAAAATATCCTTAAGGAAAAGAGAGAGAATCTTTGAAATTTTTGCCGCAAAATTTTTCCAAGAGAATTTTCACAATTTTTTTATTATGAGAATATAAAATATTAGATTGTCATGGTAAATTACCATGGGAATAAAAAATTGCAATGGTTTTTTAAATTCTTGTAGTATAATTGAGTGAGAAAAATTGTGAGAAATTAAAATTTTTTTTTCCAATTTTGAATGAAAAATAAGAGTAATTGCTATGGTTTTTTTCTATACGAAATAAAAAATTACTAAATTTAATTTTTTCTCATGGAAAATTACTACGAGAAAAATAAAATTTTAATATTTTTTTTCTAAAGGCGTCAACAAATTTCTCATGGAAGTATTTTATGAGAAAAAGCCTGTCATTCTCATGGAATATTGCCATGAGAAAATCTTCTCGTGGAATAATACCATGAGAAGAGTTTTAAGTACTTTATCACAAAATTTTCCATAAGAAATTTTTGCGAGAAATCACTTAATATATCACCCCTTGTGTAGAAACCCAAGATGCAGCCACTATTTCATGCTTCTCTTTGTTTGCAATGTCTAGATCTAGGCTTCTTAGGGTGGATCTTTGGGGCCATCATACACATGATTTAATGAGCTTAAGACCAAGTAGTTTTTTAAGCCTTTTATATGTCCAAAAAATTTTCCTTTTAAAATAAAGTTTGTAAATTTAATCCAATGATTTTATAATTATTTATTCATCACATTTAGCTCTTTTAAAACATTAGAATACATCAAAACACTCCCTAGCTACCCTTTCCCTTGCTTGGCTGAGACCATGACTACATGGTAGTTTAAGGGAGTTTTGCTCATTTCCTTTAGGAATTTGATGTATATGGAGATTCCTTGGTTCCTTTCTAGTTTAGATATAGTTTGCATAGCTTGAAACATATTCTTAAGGTTCCAAACCTTCTAAGGTGTAATTTGAACCCTAGGTGGTCTAACTTGAGTTCTATAGCTTCCACTTGCATAATCTTACTCTACACCCTTCAAAATCCTTATTTCTATCAAGTTTCCTATCAAACAAAAGCTCTCTCATATCTTCTCTCTCTACCAACATGAGAAGGGAGAAAAATCCAAAGGAATTGCAAGTTTTTCATCTCAACTCATACCTTGTTTGAAAGCTTTTCCAACAGTGATTCTTGTAGCATGATTGATTACTCTAAAGCTTCTCTTTTCTTCATGAGGTCAGCCATAAACTTCATCCTTTCAAGAAGTTGAAACCACCATTAGAAAGGGCTTGAAGAGTAGAGCAAGGTTGCTAACTAAGAAGAAATCATGAAATTATGCAAGTTTTCTTCCCTATTTTTGCCTTTTCTTCCTTTTCTCTCCTTTTATTTTTGGATGCCATTTCTGGTCTATTGCAAGTTGATTCAAGTCAGTTCTAAGGAAGGAGAAAGCTGGCGTGATATAACATAAATAGAAAGAAGATATTTTAAATAATTAAAAAAATTCCTTTTACGTCCTAAAATTTTGACTATTCTGTTTGGACTCATTCTTTATCCTTTTTGAGAATCGTCAGTTTTATATGAAAATTGAGGCTCTCTAGTTTATTAAAAATATTTACTTTAAAATTTTTAGAATTTAAAATGATCTCAAAAAATCCAGTCAAAATTATAGTTAATTAATGTCCTAAATTGTACACTATAAGAGTTTTAGCTATTTTGACAGTTCTTATAGCTTTTTGGAGTGAACTTAATTTTCACTACAAGAAAGCAACGAATTTGTCACGGAATATTCTCGCGAAAAAATTTCTGTCACAGCTTCTCACGGAAATTATCACCAATTTTATCACGGAGAAACACTTTTCACGGACTTTTCTCACAGAAAAATATACGAGAGAGGAAATAGATAGAATTCCGTGAGAAATACTGTCAGAATGGTGGCACGAAAAGGCGGGAAAAATTTCTCGCGGTAATTTTCCGTGAGAAAAATTGACAGAAATCCAATTGGCTTTTTTTTTTTAATTTTGGGAGAATTTTCTCGTGGAATATTCCGTGAGAATTTTTTCTCACGGAATTTTCCCGCGAGAAAATTCTCGCGAAAAAATTCCGTGAGAATTTCAAAAAAATTCTGCGAAGCCTTTGGCACTTGTTTCTCGCGGAATTTTCCGTGAGAAAATTCCGTGAGAATTTCAAAAATTCTGATGCCACTGATTTCCCACAGAATTTTCCGTTAGAATTTCAAAAATTCTGCGAAGCCTTGCCACTTATTTCTCACGGAATTTTCCGTGAGAAAATTCCGTGAGAAAAGACGCTATTTTCCCCTACCCTGTGCTTCGATTCATTTTGTTTCAGCTGGGCAAACGGCGCTTCTTCTGTTGGGTTTCGTTCAGGCGACGCTGCAAGGGAGCTTGGGGAGAAAAGGTGCTATATTTCTAAACCCTTTACACAGATCTAGGGGAGAAGAGGTACTTTATTGCAAAACCTTGCTTTGATTCATTTCAAATAAGCTGGATTACCTCCATTGTCGCACATATCTTGCTTCATTTTTGTTGGGTTTTGGCTGCTGCTCCATATGCGAACAGAAATTTCTGACGGAAAATCAACTGCTCCGTATGCATATGTCGATTTAAGGCTGGTTGCTGCTCCGTGGGAAAAATTTTGAAGGAGATGGAGAAAATTTGATTGTTGCCTCAATTTTTCCTATCATTCTAAAGTAAGTGTCATTTTCTTGAGCTTTTTTTTATCTGTTACATGCAAGTATCATGTTTCATTGTCTTGTTTATTAGTTTTTTTTAATTTTTTTATATATAAGTATGATAATAGTTATATTTTTTTCTGAATATATTACTGGTTTGTTTGTTGCTTTCTGCTGCATTTTTTTTGTTTTTATTTTGTTTATTGTATATAATATCATACTATTAAAATTTGGATAAATCCAACAAATTTTCATGTGTCAGAGTACTAACCAATGAGTATGATAATTCATTTTTAGCTAAAAAAGATAGTGATATAAACAGCTTAATAATACAATACAATGCAATACAAAGTTAAAGATGATTGAGTCAGGTTTATTAAAACCCCCCAACTTTAGAAAGTGGCCACATTGATTGAATGGGGATTATAAAAACCAATGTTAAAGAAAGTAGCCACATGGGTTTGTCCTATAAAATTGAGAAGCTCATCGCTTAAGTTAATTTTATATGAACTTTATGTTAAGTTATATTATTCATTTTCTTAATTATTTGTTACCAAGACTTATATAAAAATAAAATTTTATAAAAAAAATTAGGAAATTAAAATAGAATGTTAAAATTTTAAATAATTAAAGTACAACAAAATATTGTATTATTTAAAAGACTACAATTTGAATTCACTATTTTATTCACATACATGAAAAGTAGTGGAACATGTAGTAAAATGAAGGTGGGGATAACGCATTACATATAGGCACATGACCATTCCGACTTGTCGTAAGGATTATCAAATGGGGAAGCAAATTTTATTAATTTGGAAAAATTATATTTTAGGATCATCAATTAAAAATATTTATTTTAAATAATTTTATATTTTATAATTATTTTAGAGAACAAAAAATTTAGTATTTTAAAATAAATTTTGTGTGTGGAGAAATCATATTTGATGGTGATAAGTTAAAAATATTTATATTAAATTATTTTAAATTGTAAAATTATTTCAAAAGGTGTAACTATTAAAATTTTTACTCTAAACTTGTAAGTTATAATTTTTTATACAATTTAAATTGTTAAGTTTTGAATTACTTTAAAAAATTTAAAATTGTTTATCATAAATATCTTTAAATTAAAGTTTGGTAACTATTGCTTTTTGAGATATGGACTGATGTGATAATTTTTAGATAATTATTATGTTACTTTTGTATATACAATTATTTTTGGGGTGATTATGTCTATGGAGATTGAGTAAGTTTTATTCTTTTTTTTTTGGGTTTATGAACTGAACTTTTATTTTCTATATTTAAATATTTAATTTCAATTTAATTTATTTAAAAATTGTACATAATTCAATTTATAAAATATGCCTACATAATTTAGTTTAAAAAAAATTATTTTTTTAGAATTTAGTTATTATCTTATTTTTTAAGTATTTTAATTAACATTTAATTGGAAAAAACAAAAATCAAGAATATAAGAATATACTATTTCTAAAAATGAGTTATTTGAAGAAGGAATAAGAATTGATGAAGTTTTGTTATCATCCTTAGATTACTAAGGTAGTATTTAAATTCTTAGACAATATACCACTAGTCACTATCATTGTTCTAATTTATGATGTTAATTTTTGTGTTTTTGTTTTTTGGTTTCATTTAAGTCTCATGGATCTTCCTGAACATCGACGTTGGATGTATAATAGAACAGAGGGTAATCGTCAAAGGATTACACATGAGTTCTTTGCAGGTGTAGATGAGTTTATTCAATTTGCAAGTCAGTTAGATATATTTAAACAAGAAGGGAGGTTTAGATGTCCTTGCGTGAAATGCAAATGTATAAGGTATCATACGCCAGATGAAATTAGGATGCACTTGTATAAAAAAGGATTTATGCCTAATTATTATTATTGGCATAATCATGGAGAAGAATACCCACCATCAGCTCCAATTGAGACTAGCATTCATATGGATTTTAATCCATATGAACAAATGGTTAGGGATGTGGCTGATGCATCATTCGAGAGATATGATATGCCTGAAGACCCAAATCCAAGTGCTGCGATATTTTATGACATGCTAAGAGCTGCACAGGCTCCATTGTGGGATGGGTGTCAAAATCATACAGTGTTGTCAGTGGCTGTAAGATTGTTGAGTATCAAATCTGATTATAACATTCCAGAGGCATGTACTGATGAGATTATCACATTGATGTCTGAAATTTTACCTTCTAATCACCGAATGCCTGCTAACTTGTACCAAACCAAAAAATTAGTTTCGAAACTTGGCTGTGGTTATTAAAAGATTGACTGTTGTAGCAACGGGTGTATGTTGTACTATGGTGATGTAGCTAATGATAGGGCATGTCAATTTTGCGATGAAGCTAGATTTAAGGAGGCAAGAGTTGGAAAAGGAAGGTTTAAGGAGGTTCCCAATAAACAAATGTGGTATTTACCGATTATTCCAAGACTGCAGAGATTGTTTGCATCTAATGCCTCAACTAAGTACATGAGATGGCATCATGAAAATCATCGTGATGAAGGTGTGTTATCACATCCATCGGATGGAAATGCTTGGAAGAATTTTGATCAAATTCATCCAGAATTTGCATTAGAGCCAAGAAATGTCAGATTGGGTCTTTGTACTGATGGGTTCACTCCATTTAGTTTGAGTTCTAAGCCTTACTCTTGTTGGCCTGTAATTGTTACCCCATATAATCTTCCACCCGGTATGTGTATGCGACGAGAATATATGTTCTTGACAATCATAATACCTGGGCCTCATAATCCAAAAAGTAAAATTGATGTTTTCTTACAACCTCTAATTGCAGATTTGAAGTTGCTTTGGGGAGAGGGTGTGCAAACATATGACATTTCTATGAAACATAATTTCAAGTTAAGAGCTGCCCTTATGTGGACTATTAATGATTTTCCAGCTTATGGCATGTTGAGTGGTTGGCAAACTGCAGGAAGATTGGGTTGTCCCATTTGCATGGGTTGTTCAAAGGCATTCCGATTGAAGCATGGAGGAAAAACGTGTTATTTTGATTGTCATCGTCAGTTTTTACTAATGAATAATCCATTTCGTCAAAATAAACAAAACTTCCTAAAGAACACCACAGAGACTTCACCACCACCATTAAGGTATTCAGGAGAAGAAGTGTATGAGCAAGTTCAAAGATTTCCTAAAATAACTGAATTTCCGACCCTATCTTTAGAAGGATACGGGCAAGATCATAATTGGACTAAATGTAGTATCTTTTGGGACCTACCCTATTGGCGTGATTTGTTGAATCCACATAATATAGATGTAATGCATACAGAAAGTAATATTTTCCATAATGTGTTTAACACAATAATGGATGTGAAAGGTAAGACAAAAGATAATGTGAAAGCAAGGTTAGATTTGGCTGTGTACTGTAAACGACCTACTTTACACATGGAGGATAAAGGGAATGGTAAAATGACAAAGCCAAAGGCAGCGTACACATTTAATATGGACCATAAAAGGGCAATATGTGAATGGATTAAATCTTTGAAGCTTCCAGATGGTTATGCATCTAATTTGGGACGTTGTGTTGATGTAAAGAGTTGCACTTTAATAGGGATGAAAAGTCATGATTGCCATGTGTTCATGGAGAGGCTATTACCAATCGTATCCAATGGGTTACCAACCTCGATTTCCAATACTTTAACAGAGTTGAGTCATTTCTTTCGAGATCTCTGTGCTCCTAGTTTACAACTAAATAACCTTAATGTGATGGAGCAAAATATTCCTGTCATTTTATGTAAACTTGAGAAGATTTTTCCTCCTGGTTTCTTTGATGCCATGGAACACTTACCTATTCACTTGGTGTACGAAGCAACAGTGGGTGGACCTGTACAATATAGGTGGATGTATCCATTTGAGAGATTTCTGCATACACTAAAGAGAAAGGTTAAAAATAAGGCACATGTTGAAGGGTCTATTTGTGAAGCATATATACTTGAAGAAACTTCAACTTTTTGTTCTTATTACTTTGAGTCACATGTTCACTCAAGAACTAGGAGAGCTCCTCGAAATGATGATGGTGGGGAGTGCAATGATCATCCTCCCATTTCAATTTTCAACTATCCTGGTCAGCCTCATGGAAGATCTACTGGTAACACTTGTTATCTTACTGATAATGAGGCTAATGCTATAACGTTGTATGTTCTTCTCAATTGTCCAGAGGTTAAACCTTTTTTAAGGTAAGATTCTTTCATAACTTATGTGCATATATAGGATTAACTTTTTGTCATAATATTTTCACTACCCAGGATTAATTTTTTTGTGGTATATTGTAGTTTGTATGTTGAGACATTACTTTCCAAGAATTCTACCTTATCCAATGAGGCAATTGATAAGTATATTTCATCTGAATTTCATGATTGGTTCAAAACTCATGTAAGTATATAATTCAATTTATGAATAATTGGTTATATAGTTATGGAACTAAACTTCTTATATTATATTTTCATAATATTTATTCTTTGATTAGGTTTTGAATCCTACAAATGGAATACAAGATGCTTTATTGGTTTCATTGGCTTGGGGTCCTTTGAGACTTGTACATACATGGGATCAATGGTCTGTTAATGGGTATAAGTTTCATACAGCCTCTTGGGCAAAAGGAAGGAAGACAAACAATAGTGGGGTATGTGTAAAAGGAAATAGTCATGGTGAAATTGAATTTTCATATCATGGTGTGTTGAAGGAGGTTATACAGTTAGAATTTACTAGCCTACCAACTAAGCGATTGACAGTCTTCAACTGTGATTGGTATGATCCTACCAACCAAGGAACTCGAGTTTGCTCTAAATATGGTATTATAGAAGTCAAGGCTAAAGGAACATACAAGGGTAATGACCCTTTTATCCTTGCCCAACAAGCTGATCAAGTATACTTTACACCATATCCAAAATCAATATCCAACAAAAATGGTTGGCTTGTTGTGATTAGAACAAAAGCAAGAAATAGGATTGAAGCCCCTGGTGATGATAATGTAGATGCACCATTTCAAGACGAAAGCAACGGTTCACCTCAGTTAGTTGATACTGACATTAATGAGCAAGATCTAAGAGACAATAATGGTCAAAGTGAAGAAGTGGATGGTGTGCATGTTGACTCCTTTATTGATGCAACTGATGAAATTGAAGAAGAAAATGATGAAGTTTTAGAAGAGGAACTATTAGATATTGACTCATCCGATACTCAAGAGGATCCTCTTATTGATTATTCTTTAACAAGTGATTGATAGTGTTCGGTACTAACTTGTTATTGTTATTTAGCATTTATTTAACTTACTTAACTTATTTTCTAACATTGGTAATGATAATGTTTTGCTTTTTTTTTTAGATGTCAGATAGAGGTCGTAATAAGGGTGGAGGATCAGCTGCACCCAAAAAAGGAAAAGGAAAGTTTGTACGACAGTCTGAGCCGATACCATTACCTGCTGTACAGTCATCATCTCCGCACTTATCTCCCCATACTGGGACCCCTCCTGGATCAGCATCTGCATCATCTTCTTTTCCGTCTCCACACATCCAAACACCACCTGATTCCTCAACCTTCATTGGTTCAGAGATACCTTCTACACATATTTTGAGTACAGATGCAGTTGGCTCATCTTCTCATCCCATTAGATATGAGCCAGGGACGAGGTTGAGTGATGGACGACTAGTTATTAGACCGCATGGAGTTGATGAGTAAGAATTCTTTAAATGCAACCTTTTTTGTAGTGTAGTTATTTCATTATTTTTACTTTTATTGCATCATTTTTTTCATTTACAGGTTTTATCCACATATCCCACCCGTCACCATATTGTCTCAGATTATTCATAGTAAGTTTGAGCATGGTTGGCCAACATTTACTAAAGTACCTGATATTGTGAAGAATTTATGGTTTGCAGAGTTTAAAGTAAGCAAATTTTATAACCTTATAAGTTATAATACATATAGTTGATGTGTTACTCTGATTATTTATAATATTAGCTTTGCTTATTTTTAATATAGAGATTGTGTGCTTGGTATCCATCTACTGAGCGACGAATTTACAAGATATGGAGGAAGAAGTGTAGTACTATTATGCGTGCATCTTTTAGAGACATTCGTACTGGAAAAACCAAAGGTGATTGGTTATCTCTAACAGCTCGAGCTGAGTTAGATGAGTATTGGCAAAGTGATGAATTCAAAACCAAGTCTACACATAATAAGGCAAATAGGGCTGCAGATACTAGAGGATGCCTACATAGGGGAGGGCGTGTTCCATTTTCAGAGCATAAGAGAAGAATGGTAAATATTCTTTATATGCGATGGTTTTTTTAAATTATTGTTTCTTTTAAAATATTTCCTTTCAAATATTATAATTCTTATGTATTTTAACTAAGTGTTGTAGGAAATAGAGTTGGGTAGAGAGGTTCAGATCCCAAAAGTATTCAAGAGGATCCAACACAATGAGAAAAAGGGAGGTTGGATTGGTAAAAAAGCCTCTGACACTTATGTAAGTCATTTAACTTGTTTGTTAATAAGATTGTTACTATAATTTGTTTATGTACCTAATATTCATTTGTTCTTTGTTGTTACAGAGCCAGTATGAGCAGATAAAGCAAACTCAAGAGTCAGGATCAGATGATACTGATTCTTCTATATGGCTCAAAGTTGTCGGTGGAAAGAACAAAAGAGATCGTGCTTATGGGTTTGGGTCAGAGGCTGGTCTTCTTACTTTTGATGGCACACAACACTTTGGATATGGCCCTGGTGAGCTTTCACAAATGAGAGCGCACTTAGAGGCCTCATTTGAGAAGAAATTAGAAGAGAAATTATCAAAACAAGCCCAAATTTATGAGACAAGTCTTGCCAAGATGCAAAAGGCGCACGAAGACAAGATGGAAGCTTTCATGAAACAAATTATGACTCACATGAGTATAGGAGCTGAAAGAGGTGGTACTTCGTATGATAAACCAACCTATGATGATGATGGTGACAATGGTGGTGGTGGTGGTGGTGATGATGATGATGATGATGATGATGATGTGGATGATGCTGATGAACAGTGATCCCAGCATTCTTATTTATGTCACATTATGAAATTATGATATGCAAACTTGTAATGCTAAATACATTGATGTCTTAAGTTTAATGTATTTTCGGATATTTCTAACACAAATTACAAATTTGTGGTTTTGTTATTGGTTAGCTGAACATAAGCACTTTGCTTTTTGACTGTTTGAATAAGTTGTAACTATTCAAGCAGAGGTAAAACTATAAAAGAAGTGTGGATGACCAATTTTTTCCAGTTTCTCACGGAATTTTTTTGTGAGAAAGCTGCACGAACGAAATCTTAATTTTTCTCATGGAAAAAACTTTGTTTCTCACGGTATTTTTCACGGATTTTTCAACTAAGATGGTAGAAACACATAATATTTTCATAATTCTCACGGTATATTTTGTGACAAATTTTCTCACTAATTTTCTCGCGGAATTTGTCCGTCAGAAATCATAGCAGAATTCCTTTTTTTCTCACTACCTTGTTCCGTGAGAAAACTTCTTGTTTTCTCGCGGAATTTTTCAGCGAGAAGCATTTTCTTGCGGATTTTTACCGCGAGAAAATCCGTGAGAAAATTCACGGACTTGACATCAACTTTCTCTCTCATTTTTCTCACAGAAATTTGTTTGCGAGAAAAGTTTATCACGGAAAATTTCCGTGAGAAATTGTATTTCCTACGGCTAGTTTTTTCACGGTTAGCTTTGAGTGAGAATTTCCGTGACAAAATCCTTTATCACGGAAATTATTATTTTTTCTCACGGAAAAATACCGCGAGAAATTAGCTGTTTTCTTGTAGTGTTTGGCATTTAAAATTCTTCCCTTTAAGTTTCTAAAATTTTGCTCAAAAATAAGGCCGTCACAGACTTCTTGTCCTTATTTTTTGATCTTCTAATTAATATTTTACCATTGATTATCGTTAATTCCTCTTACTTTTAGGTCCTCTTTTGTTATCTTATCGAATTCTAGTTTTTTTAAGCTGGATGTTACAAAATGCTTATAATGATTTTTTTTTTATTTTCATTGACTTAGTGGTTGTAGAATTTGTTTTATTTTGTTTCAAGCAGTTAAGAATAATATAGAATGATAATTATTCTAGTTAAAATGAATATGGCCTTGGTGAGCTTTCATAGATGAGAGTACATTCAAAGGTCTCATTTGAGAAGAAATTAAAGGAGAAACTACCAAAACAAACCTAAATTTATGAGATAAGTCTTGCCAAGATGTAGAAGGCCTACAAGGAAAAGATGGAAGCCTTCATAAAATAGATTGTCTCATATGACTATAAGCATTGAGAGAGATGGCAATTCCCAACCTCAACCCACTCATGATGATGGTGATAATGATGCTAGGAATGAGGATGATGAAGAGTAATTTTAGGATTGTTATTTATGTGACATTATTATGGATTTATGATTTGTAGCTATATGATTTTAAGCACATATTTGTTTTAGCTTTAATATATTTTGTAACATTTTTAACACATATTTATTAAATTGTGGCTCTGTTATTATCATAGCTTTGTTATTGGTTGACTGAATTCATGAATTGAGCTTCTTAATTGTTTAAATAAGTTTCACTTGTTTAAATAGGGGTTAAAGTACAAATGTTATGCTTACAGTAAAAATTTGTAGTTTTCTCATGGAACTTTTTTGTGAGAAAGCAAAAATACGAAATTTCTTAACTTTTTCGTGGAATTTTTTTTGTAAGAAATCAAAACAATAAATTTTCTAGTTTCTTATGGATTTATGCCATAAGAAATTTCTCACCAACTTTTCTCGCAGAATAATTATTCTATGAGAAATGCTAAGGGTACTTTTTCTCATGAGTGTTTCTTATGGAATTATTCCATGAAAATATTTTTTCATAGAACATTTTCATGAGAATTTTGAATTCCTACAGCCTTTTTTTTCACAACTTAAAATACATGAGAATTTCCACAAAAATATCTTTTCTCATGCATTTTTTTGGGGTTTTTTTCTAGCGAAAAAATATTGTGAGAAAACACCATTTTTCTTGTAGTGTCAAATTAACCAATGGGAACCAAAAATAAATTTTGAACCAAGCAAAATTGGCCCAAGCATTTAAAATTGGTAGAAAATCTAGAGTATTGGGCTTAAATAGCCCAAATATGCTTTTATGCCCAAAAAGACATTTATTTGCCTAATAAATGACCTAAGCTTGTTACTGTCATGGCCTAAAGCTTTAAGTTATTTTTTTTCTTTCTTGAGAAGGGTTTAGAAATAAAAAACTAACAAGGCCCACCCATAAAAAATGGCCCAAAACATAACCAAAAGTGAATAAACAGAAAAGGCTTTGCCCAAGATGCTTTAATGAAAAGTATCGTTTCATTCCTTCTAAACTAAATGACATGTCATTTAGCATATGTCTAAAGGCTAGTTGAAGCATTCATGCCTATGAACCAAATGACTCGTCGTTTGGGTTGTTACTTACCTTGCGTTAGGTCATTGTGACCCAATTTGACCTAGGAGGAACTCATTGTGAAACTCAATGATTTTTGGCAATTTTTGGTTTGGTTTTGGCTCCTATCAATGGTGATTATGATTAGAAACTTGAGGGCAATCAATTTCAAGCATTAAAAAAAAAAATGATGCTTGAAACTTTAGATCTGAATAGGCACATAGTTTTTATTCTTGCATTCTTTCGAGTTTTCATAAAAAAAAATTCAAAGCTTTTGTACTTTTTAATCAATAGAAACACTCTAACAAAATTAATCAACAAAAGGATAAACCCAATAGAAATGTTTGATCTAAAAAGAGACCATAAACCAAAAGGATAATCCCAAGATCAAATCTTCAATGTTGAGTTTCAACCTATAAAAGAAAAAGAACCTACACTCTTTACCACAAGTGCAATTTCGATGAAATAAATTTGAATATCTACATATATAAAAAATTGCACCCAACAATTTTGAATGATTTAATTTCAAAAATTTAAATTATAAGAAATTCTTCAAATTCCTCAGTCTTCTATTTTTTTTTTCATATATAGAGGTAAAGACTATCATAGTTAAGTTTTGATACCACATGTAAGTCTATTAAACATGCATAATTACATAATTAAGATTTTAAGAGAAATTGACAGAAGCAATAATAAAATAACTCTAGCCATGCTATTTAACCTTTGCACAAAAGCTCTTTTAGTTGATTGGGCTTTAGGGATCTAGAAGACAAAACACCATAATATAATAGGAAAAAAAAAATTTGTAGATTAGAAGTAGTTTTCTAGCAGATATAGTGTTTTAGAGTGATGAAAGAAAACATAATCTACTAGAAATCCTCTTAGATTTTAGTTGGCTTAAATTACTTCTTTCCCATCAAGAGAGGTCTATTTATAGAACAATTGAATATCCTTAACCAACCAGTTAAACTCATATGGCAAAATTAACTTTTAAATTAAGGATCATTGATCCAGATATATTTTAAATTTAAATTATAAAAAGGATGTGGAATATCTTAGTTTAGCAATATTTAAAATACCCCAATATAACAACAAAATATGAAATATCTTAATTTATTTTTGTTTAAAATATTTGAATATATCAATTAAATTTAAAACAATATTCTAACAATTGCTGCACAAATGCAGAATCTTCATATCTTTAGAAAGCATGCTGAGAGTTTATCTAAGGATTCTAAACTTTAAGGACAGTTTAGATCTTTTTCTCTAGCTTTCAGATAAAAAGGAAAATTAGTATAAATTTATCACTCAGTGATATTATGATTCATAAATAAGAGACAAATATGGAGTCCATACTTGGGGAAAGAAATTAGAGAGGTCATATATGTACACAACAATTTACTAAATATCCCAGTTCATCAATCAATATCATAGTTAATTTTCAGCACACAAGAACACCTGGGTTTAAACTTTGGGTGGATGTACAATCTTGATTTCATCTTTTATCTTCGAAATCAAAAAAGGAAAAAAATTGAAGGGAGATCATAAAGAAATATAATGATGCCCAAAAGTGTGATGATTCACTGATTTGAATGAATAAAAGAATCATATGTAAAAGTAATCATCATGCACGTAGTCTTCTAGCTTAATTTTCTTTATGCCCAAGTGTGTGTGTGTGACTGGGTGTAAATAAAGAGCTTGCCAATGGTGCTTTATGAGTATGAACTTATTTTTTGGATTGTTGTTTGGTCAAAACTCAAAAGAGTATATGCACCGAAAATGACCATGCATGTCGCAATTTAAAATTTCTACTTACGTAATGGATGCAATTACATATATACATGATTTTATTCAATTTCAGCAGAGGCAATTTTTCTTTTCCTGATTTTTTCAAGTGTCTCATTAGATTTACATTTTTTCATGATTTTATTCTCACTCTTCAAATTCTTTGCATTAATATTATATAAAGATAATAATGTTATCTGCAATAGCATAGCTTAAAGGGAGATAAATTTAAAATTAACATAATAGGTATATTAATTCAGATAAAACTTGTATATTTATAGAATATTAATATAAGGGATTTTATTATTATTAAAATTAAAAAAAACTTAGTGTATGTTATTTAGGGGTATTTTGGGATTTTTAAATACATTGTAATAATATTCTCTCTTGAATCTACTGGATCAATCTCAAAACTAACAACTCTCACATCTTAAATTCAATTAATTAATCTCTCCTTTTATAAGAGGAGAAAGTGGAAGCATTGTTTGTTGGACGTGGCAATATTAAAATATTCATGACGTTGATTTTTGGAAAAACTTTAGGAATGGTTCAGCCGTCTAGTACATAAATTAATGTCCTAATTCTACATAAGAAATTAAAATACCTTATATTAAAAATTTTATTTTCTGTCTACAAACTCCAAATTATAGAAAGCAAAACTTTTGAATAGCTAAAAAAATCACGTGTAAAAAGACCAATATTGATGATCACGGTAGTGCAACTCAATCATATAATGCATTGCCAATTCAATGTTCTACGGATGCTGTCATCGAAGACTGATACGCATGGACAAATTCTAATATGATAGTGTACATATGGGTCCATGATCAGATACTTCATTGCAGAATTTAAGAAAATCACCCATTTTGATATCGTGATCGCAAACAAATTCCCACGTGCAACCTTTTATTATAAAAGGTTTTAGAGGCCCAATCTGTTGTTGCACGCATCGTACTGTGTAAACCTTTTTTTCAAGAATATCCACAGCACAACTGCTGGCAAAATTCCTAGTTCGTCTGTTGGAAATGACAACCTGTGCACGATATCAATTTCTGTGAGCTCCTTAACCAAATACTTGCCTCGTGAGCTCCATTCCAAACACTTCCGTTATAATATATATATATATATATATATGCTTTTAGGAATGACACAAAAAAAAGTTATCATTACGAGTGTTTTGTTAATGACAAATGTGAGTATACAATATCTTTTAGCAACAATTCATGATAATCATCACTCAAGGTCTTTTGTGACAATTTCATGATGTTGCCACAAAAGATCTTTTAAAGGTGATATGTAGTTTTTGTTAAAATTTTTTATAGTAATAAAATTGTTGCTAAAAAAAGAATTTTTGTGGAGACTTTTTGGGTCACAAAAAACACTTTATTTGGTGACAAGATGTTGTCACAGAAAGTTTTTAGTGGTGACATTATAAAATCATTACTTAAAGTTATTTTAGCAGTGACATTTATCATCATAAAAACTCTAAATATTTTTAGAAACAAAAATCAATAAAAAAATAGCTTTAGTGGCAATTTTGTTAGATTATTACTAAAGTCACTTTTAGCAGTTACCTAATAAAACTGCAAGTAAAACAACTTTTAGCAAGCCAAAGGTTTTAAAAAGCTCTTTCTCGGGAGTGAAAAGATTTTGGTGCCACGAATTTTAATGGCAACAAAAGTTGTCGTTAAAATAGCTTTAGTGAATAACTCCACACAAGTCCTCTGTTTTGAGAAGGTTTTATGACATTTCAAATGCTTTATTAATTTAAATAATTATCTGATTAATTCAAATAATTTATTTGAATTTTAATTAGCTTATTAGAACTTATCTAGAATTAATTATTATACAGATTTCTATTATGAGAATTTATCTAATTTAATCTATTAATCACACAGTCTATTTATATAAATAATTTCATTCAAATTCAGTCATCCCTTTAAATTGGAAGTTATCTAATAATAGTTAATTACTTAGGCAAGTATATTTAGTCAACAATTAATATCTTAAACAGTGTGAGTCTTTATACCACACCACTGCTACTACTACTAATCCTGGACTTATAATACTATTATACTTGTATTTTGAGTTTGATTAAGACGTTCTGTAAAGTGGACTAGCTCGACCAATCAAAAGTTTAGATCAATCTTTAAAAAATTCTTTAAAAGCTGTCATGCAACCCAGTTTACAAACACGTGGCCTTATATCCGTTATTTTCTTTTAAAAATCATAGCTTTTTTTATTTTTTTATAACAAGAGCAAAGAACACCATTACAGAACTACGTCATAACCCTAACGAATAATGATTTTTTGCGGAGTTAATATTTCTATTCCTACCGCTCAAGCAACTTGACGAAACCAAGCTAATGCTGATGGAAGCATAATAACATGAAACAGATGTCATATCCCACCTGAGAGTTATAATTGCGCTTAAAGATAACCATCATATCGTCATAATTTTTTTTTCATAAAAATAAATATAATAAATTACATGTAGATAATTTAAATTTTATTAAAATTATATAGATTTTTTTATTATATGAATCTTTTTTAAAATAAAAGTTGTATTACTCTTCTATTCAATTTGAATTTTTTTTTACTAAAATCACCCTTCATTAACTTAAATTTAAAATTGGTTAATAGAAAGTATTTTAAAAAATAAAAATTGAACTAAAGTATATATTTTAATAGTAAATTACATAGATCTTTACTAATTTTTGCTAAAATTATAAAACTCTCTTTTATTTTTAAAATATACACTTTAGGCTAATTTTAAAATTTTTTGACTAAAATACCTCTTATTAATCTACATATACAAATATATATTATATCCAAATGTGCACAAATAAAAATAAAAAAAGTAAATTTGTTTTCAAATGTGCATAAATAAAAATAAAAAAGTGGATTTTGTTTTTATTAAATTTAACAAAAATATATTTAGGTTAATTAAGAGTATTTTAATAAAAACATTTAAAAGTAAATTATATAAATCTTCTTTGAATTTTGTTGAAATTTCATAGGCTTCTCTAACTTTTGAAATATACACAGATCTCTCCTAACATAAAAAGTTAGCTTATACTTTAGTTTAACTTTTAATTTTATGGTTAAAATACTTTCTATTGACTTAAATAATTATTTTTTTAACTAGCAATTTTTTTAAATGAAGGGTATTTTGGTCAAAAAATTTAAAATTAGATTAAAGTGTAATATAACTTTTTGTTTCAGGGGAGATATGTGTATATTTTAAAAATAGAATGGAGGTTTGTATACTTTTAACAAAACTAGAGAGAGATTTATGTAATTTGTTCAAAATTTAAAATTGAATTAAAGTGTAGAGCAACTTTTTGTTTCAAAGAAAGTCTGCATTCATTTTGAAAATAGAGAAAAAGTCTATGTAATTTTAATAAAATTTAAAGAAAGATTATGTAATTTACTTATGTTTTAAAAATAAAGGAAATGTTTGTACAATTTCAATAAAATTTAGAAAAAAACCCTATTATTTACTCATATTTATCCATAATTACTATATATTTAGCCCACAATTATCTACCCTATGATAGCTACATTGCCTAGGTTCTTTCACTTTTATATTTATTTGATTCTTCCCTAGTTCAAAACAATATTTCAGGATGGTTTCAATTAAAACTTAGGAAATCAAAAATAGATCAATGAATTGAGAATTGGACCTTGTAACTAGGGATCATGAGGAATTTCTTAACTTTTTGATTGCTCCAATGGTTGACTGGGTCATGATTTGGACTCTAATTGATGTTCACAGTAGATGCACTAGATAATTTTTTAGGGAATTAGTGAAGAACTTCTCTTTGTATTGTCCTATGGAAGAATTCTTTTATTTTGTCCAAAAAGTTCTCTCATTAAAACAAACACTCAGAGTGTAACATCTGGCATTCTTAGGCCAATCTAAACCCTAAGACCAGGGTTAAGGTTGAGTCATAAAGGACCCAGCAGCCTAATTAGAATGAGAAAGTAGGGCCATAGATGGTTTAAAGCATGAAAAATGGTATTGAAGTGGCACGCAGTATAGTAAAGGCAAAGTAGTAATCTTAAGGAATGGTGAGGTACTCGACATGTTAATGAAAGAAGACTATAAAGTAATATGAGATAAGGAAAAATAAGGATAGAATGTTAATCGAGACATTAGGAAATGAGGTTATAAATTTACATACAATGCAAAAATGGCGTTGAAGCAGCAAAACAAAGTAAAATGGCGTACAAGTAGCAAAATTATAATTTTAATAAAAATTTTAGAAACTCAAGAAAAAAAGTTTTAAATGCTAAAATTACGCTTATTAGGGTTTTTAGAAACCCTGAAAACCATAAGAAAGCTTAGAATAAGATAGAATCCTTATGGCACGTAAAACAAGACAACTAGTGTTGTGACTATAAACAGAGCCTATTTTCATTGTTTTAAGCCATTTAAATCCCAAAAATGAGTTTTTATGTAAAAAGGCACTCAAAATTATGTAAGCATCAGTCAGATTTAAAAAAACCCAAAAAACTAGCCCAAATAGAGCGAATAAATAACTAAGGACAAAATGGTTATTATGAAAAATTATAAAAGGCTTACAAAAAAAGCCTTCTCCTTCCTCCACCTTTTTAAATGAAAAAACAGAAGTCCTAAGGTCTAGCTATGGCATCTTGCAAGGAGGAGAAGTGTCATACCATCATATATTATACATTTATTTCATGTTCATATGTTCTTTGGTAGCAAAATGTGGTTGTCAATTCTTTAACAGCAAAATTTTTAGTCATTGAAAATGCCACTTGGTCATAAGATGCTATTACATGAATTTTTATCATTCCAACTCTCAAATCCATACATAACCAATTTTTTATGCTTAAGTTATCACAAAGAATAGCACTCAATTTATGAATTTGGTTATATGCACATTCTAAACTATATAACACATAATAGGGACTAAATTTAAAAAAATTATAACTTGAGTTACACAACTATGATTAATGCAAGTTAAATGTCCTTAGAAAGCTTGTGATGATAACTATCTACTATAAAAATTTTAAGTTAAAATGAGTCCATTTGGTCCCTTAAACTACAAAATTTGAGAGAGATCATATTAACAGTACTGTAACAATTATGCATAATTCAGTCAAATTCTAAAATTCATAAAATATTCTATAGAGTTCTAAAAATTATGATATTTAGCTCTATAGGAAGCTCTCAATGTCAATTGCTTGTCAAATTTCAGCCTAACTGCACTCATTTGGGTTGTAAAGGGTAAAGAGACATTTTATAATTTAAATAGATCAAATTTTGGTTCCAAATGATTCCAAATGAGTTTTAAAATGCCATTTTTTATTTTAGGCAAATTTTAATCCATAATTATAGCATATAGGACTAATCCATCATGTCAAATTTTCCATGCAACTAAAAAACACCATCCCACATGCAAGAATACACATATACATAAGGGAACTCAAAATGCCAACTTGCATTTTATCACATATTACAACCCCTAAATGGTCTCTCTATCATAGTTTAGCACTTTTAATTGTGTTTGTTTTATCATACATCAAGATATACAAGTACATATACATATATTCAAGAGAATGTCTTAAATCAAATTCTATTGTCAAAGTTGCTTTTCTTAGGCTTTTTGTTCATCATTTTTACTTCCTTGAGGACCACCTAACCATGGTTAGTAGAGAAGGGAAAAAGTGATATTCAAATAATCCCAATAGCTAATCCAATATTCAAGTATACATTCATATATGGCTCACTCAAGATCCAAGATGCAAGTATGCATGTCATACAACCACATATAAACCATATTCTTGCTTTATGTAACACCATAATTACTATGCTCATCTCATGTTATTTCTAAGCTCTCTTCCCTTGGTATAGCATATTTCATTCAAGAAAAAGTAATAAATATTCAATTAAATCGCGTTACGTCATATATAAATTTTTCATTCTATATCTTGTGACCATATAGACTCATCCATCTCATTCTCATATTTAAATACATAAATAAAACTCATAACTATCTCAAGAAGTGCCCTAGAACTCGAGTTAATGGAGTATATACATGAAAATAATGTATGTAGCCTTGGGTTGATTTTCCAATTTTCTATTATGAAATTTGAAAAATTATAACTAATTCTAGAAAAATAGAAATCAAGCACACTATACCATTCTGGAAAGCTACAAATGTCTACTTTATGGTAAAAATAATTTCAGACCACAACAAGAATGTCTAACTACTAGAAATTGATGAAATAGTAACTAAGGTTGCCTATCGCTACTAGTACTATCCTTGAATTTCAAAAATTCATATCTCCCTGCTCAGATGTCCAATTAGGGTGATGTTGGTACATATAGAGAGGATTATCATGTCTAGTTTGTTCCTGTAAAATTTAATAAGTATTGGACATCATTTAGACCTAGAATGACACAGTACAAGAAATTGACCATATGAACAATATTTATACCAGATCAATAGAAAAATAGTAACTTTGAAAATTCATAATTGATTCCACAGAGCTCCAAATAATCTGATCTTTAGCTTCCAAAAAATATCTAGATAAGATCTATATGTATGCCAAATTTCATGAGCAAATTTATTATTTGATCAGATTTTGACATTGAGTTGCAAAATTGCTCTTTTAAGCTTCTTGAATGGTCTCAAAAGGGTCAATTTGGTTCCAAGGCTCCCATGGCCACTTGAACATGTGGAAAAATACCAAAATGGTCTAATAAACATGTCTCAAAGGTGCATAAACCCATATTTCACAACTCACTCATTCACCCTAAGATATACATAAGAGCACATATACTAGTTCTTGCCATTTAATGTCCAATTTGTGCTATATCATACATATGGCATCCAATTTCACTTATACATAATATATTCACATCTTTACATGTGTTCATGAATTCATACAACATATAGAACATGGGATTACATCATATGCCACTCATATGGCTACAAAATAGCAAATATCTACACTTTGTTGTCACTCTTCT